>LPNX010478190.1:2073-12841 GCA_001517045.1 Pseudotsuga menziesii | reverse complement strand
TAGATCTTCCAGCAAATTCCTGCAGGATTGCATGCACCAAAATTCAGAATTTTGAAGAAGAAGAAAACTGTGCATCCACCGTCTCGGTTGACCATAATTTTCGATCTGATATGAACCTTATTGGATCTGATATGATCTTATTTGGATCTGATCTGATATTTATTGGTTCAAAATTTCAGGTTCATAAACCTTCAGTACTGCTTGTAGCTGTTCTCATCAACAGTGTGAAGAAACAAGTACCGCAAGTCTCCTTCAAAACTGCTACGGGGGATTTGATTTCATTTCACAGTTTTGGATATGTTGTGAACTTATTTAGATCTGATTTACATTCTGATATGATATTATTTTGTTCATATTTTAAAATTCAAGAGCTTTCAGTCATGCTTGTAGCTTCTCTCACCAATTCCGGTGTGAAAAATCAAGTACCGCAGTTCTTCTTCAAATTTGCTGATGGGGATTTGGTGTTAGTTTCCTCCTGTGAGGTTGCTGATATTTTATTTTGTGAATCATTAGATATTTCTGAAGCTATATCAGATTATGGAGCTCAAGCATCCACTCTCCAGATTCCCAGGGATTCTCTACCTTTGGTCACAAAATCATCTCCTCACAGAACTAGTAAAGAGGAAGACATTCTGCATCTGCATGGACACTTGCTCCTAAGATTTGGGGCTGATTTTACCAGTCATGGTTTTCTGTTCAGGGCTGAAACATATCAGTTTCTTGAGTGTTCCACACATTTTTCAAATTCTCAAGAACCTTTGCTCTCTCTTCAGATGATTTCAGTTGCTCTACATGGGTCCAGTTTTCACCGTGCAACTGTTTATATTTCTGATCCAGTTGAGTGCATCGTTATTCTTCCAAAGTGGAAGATTCCTCCAGACATCTTGACCAAGAGATTTTCAGAAAATAAGTTCACTTACCTCCGTTCACTGTTGGGGGTGATTTCATCAAGGTGATCCAGACTACTTTCAGTGTTCAGCTTGAGTGGGGGTTTTTTCCCGCTGGGTTTTCCCTCTTTTCCTCACTTAGTTTGTTTTGAGCATTGTTTCAATTTCTTTATTGTACAGGGTGAAATATGGCCTTTGTTTCCATGGCCCTATCATTTTATGCATCTATGTTTTCTAACTCTTCCTGAGTATAGCTTAAGGGGGGGGTGTTGGAGACATTTCCCTTCATACTCACTCCTTCGGTCAAATTGGCCTAGTTAAACCACTATCCTAAGTTTAATTGACATCAGTGGAGCATTAGTTACCATCATCCCAGTCACTCCCATGCCTACCTACAGTCAAGGAGGCTAACTTAGCCTTTCCTACAGTCAAGGAGGCTAACTGGAGCACTTCAGGGGTGATCTGTGTGACATTCATGCACCTAATTGCTAACTGGGGGTTACTTTTAGTTCAACCAATCAGTTACAGTCAGTTAAGGCACCTCCATTCATTAAATATATTATTTAATGATCATTTATTATTATTTTAATGAACTGGAGTGAACAAGGCGCCTTCACCAACTTCTGATGGTCAGTTCAACTTCAGTTAACCTCATCAGGGTTTATTGGAGTCATGCAGTACTAGCACTTGATGATTGGATTGCTATGACATGTGTTTGATCTCCTTCAGTTGAGATTAAGTCATTTATTGCACTCCAACTTCAGTTAGGGTTTGGTGAGTCAATTAGGGTTTTGGTCAAGTGGTTAACTGAGTGAGATTGCATGGCAAAGAGTCAGTTAAGCTAGACTCACTCATTGAATTCGAATTGTCCCTTAGGTATTCGAATTCTTCATTGAGTTAAGCCATTGCTCATGCATGGTATTGTAATCCTTTATTGTTCATATAATATACAGAGAGGAAACCTATTTTGGTATTCCAGTTATTTTCCAATTCAAGAGTATTTGTTAATTATTCTTTGATGATTTTGATTCCTAGTTCCTAGATCATGTGCAAGAATTAATATTAATGACTATGAGGCACTAGCCATCGAGATGTGACTTTGACTCTTGAGTCACTTGGGGCTGCAATATAAAGAATGACAATGTGTCAACAACTACAACTATATCAAAAAATAAAAACTACTAGTCTACTACTAGGCCCGAAACGAGATCAAAACTTTGTGCCTACTATCTATGCGAACCTCGCTACCAATGCCCACTCTTTTTTCGTCGAAATGAAATTCAAAAGTCTAGTTTCATAAGTCCTCCTCTACAAGACTTCGTTTCTTGCATGAACATCATGGACTCGCGGTAACTATAAGAAAATACAAATAATGGCATGTAGCTAGGATAAAAAATTGTGGAGAGGTCGATTTATGCATTGCTATAGAGAGGTGTCATTGGGCACACGATATGGAGAGATAATGGTTATTACTAAAATTTAAAAAAAATCAATTGTTGGCTCAAGAATAGTCTTCAATTTGATGTGTGTCATGATCATGATGTGATCTCCCTCCATCATTCCAAATATTTGTGGTTTCTCACAACATTTGTCCTCAATGCCACCAAAATACATGTAAAAATTACTTGTCTTTACATCCTCTTCTCTTTAAATCCTCATCTCATAGTCATAACTAAGGATTATTATGCATGCACATCCTCACCTTATAATCGAAATGACACAAAGAATAAGAGACAACTATAAGTAAGTCTTATATTAAATTTACGATATAAGTCTTTAATTAACACTATCAACTGACATTTGACACATTGGATTGTTGTGATATTCTTATCACTCCTTACCGATGTGATTGCAAGGAATTCATTGAAGGTGAAGTCCATAATTTTAGGTCTTCTTCCTAATTATCGTGCCTATTGGTAAGACAATAAAGAGGGTAGTGGCCCACATCAGCATGGAAAATTGTTTCAACATAGAGGTTATACACATTAATTTTTTTCATTAAATAACTTAAATTCATACCCATGACTGTCAATTCACTAAATCGTGGACTGGTATGAAACACAACAAATTTTAGAGCCTTAATCCCTTAATTACTCACACCTATAACTTTCTCAAATCTAGCCATTAATAAACTTCTTTTGGTATTTTGGTTCAATCTAAAAAGTGGATTCTTTAAACTCATACATGTAGTGAGTTGCAAGGATTCAATTGACTTAGGCTTGATTCGATTGCCCCTTCATTCCATACATGTATTCTTTCATGACAAGTGTTGAACAAAAAAATTTGATGCTCCAACCGTGGTTATGTCAGCTTTTCTAACTTGCTTGGTATCTAGGAATGTTTTTTTTAATGTTTTTTAGTTGTGTATTATTTTTTCGTAGGTGCCCAATCCTTATCATTCTTACATCTCTCAAGCTTAGATTGCACGTGGATGCCCCAATATGGTTATGGCATAGTCTAAGTAATTTTTTTGTATAATGAAGTGTGCTCCAACTGGAAAAAATACAATAGAATAGTTGTTGTGTTATTGAACTATAAAATTTATGATACACATATGCAACTTAATGTGTTCAAAATAAGTTTTATTGAAAATATATCATTTTTTCATATAGATATTAAGAGGTGCCCAATTGTTTCAAATTGTAAAAAATTGAACGAACACTATTTGTTTTTTGCATGTTTTTTGGTGAAAGGGTTCAGTTAATTTATAATTGTTAATTAAAGTACAATTATTTATATTTCCCTTCATCTCTGAAGGGCTCAAAAAATAAATACCCTTCCATTTGAAATTAAGACCCACCCTTCAAATTTGATCACTGGGACCCACCATTTAAATGAATATAAAAGTCTTAACAGAAGACAATTAATTTTCCTTTGCACTTTCCACCTACTTTTAGTCAACCTTGCACAAATAGCACTAGTACAAAATGAGGAATTAGCTACTAGGTGACTAAAAATTGTAGTCACCACAGGTTTTCCAAGTGATTTACTACTAAATATGAGCAATTTTGATTGACCCAACTATAAACGACTAAAATTAACGACTAATTTACTCACCAGTTAACAAATATGACGAGATAATAAGTGACAGAGTTAAAAATGACTAAAATAAATGACTAATTTAGTCACGGCATAAAAAATGACTAGCTAGAAGAATATGAATTAGTCATTTATGTTAGTCATTTTTAATTATGTCATGGAAAATTGAAAATTTGGCAATGAAGTGTAATTTTTGTAAGTTGTCTACCTTCTATTAGTAATATTAGTGCCATGCACCTCCATCTTCAGAGATCCAACAAAGCAATTGCATGAAATTTTAGCCTTATGGGGGCTTTTATGGTTCACAAAAAAAAAAATATTCTCTAGCTTTCTATTTTTGGCGAATCAAAGGTCATGATAATTGATTGGGCTAGAGGTCTCACCAATTTGTAGTCGCTAAGTTATGATTGTTGGTTGAAAAGGATTGGGCTCCTAAAGAATTGTTTTCTTTCTTTATCCTTCAGGCACCTGTACAAGGAGTTCAATTCTGACACAGACAACCTATCAAATCTTGCGATAGGAGACTGCCCTGGTATTCTTCACTAATTATGTAATTAGTACTCAAACAGAATCATGATTACTGAAGGTCACTTTACCTGCTTCTAGTTTCTCCATTCTGGTTTTGACTTGGACTATTTTAGGTTGTATCTGCATGACAACTCTCCAGAGCCCTACTATTTTTTGTCTCACAGTTTTTTTGTCTTTTCCGCATTTTTGCTTTCTACAAGTTGATGGGTAGAATCCCTCTCGTTTAGTTTTGGATATTGTAATGTTTTTCCCAGGGCTTCAATATTGTCTTCTATCCTACTTTGAAGGGAATTTTACATGAACAACTATGATGTAATTTTGATTCTTATGAATAACAAATTACATATTTTTTTACAATGAAAAAAAACCATTAATATAGAAAGATTCCACCATGTTTCTTTCTATATTTAGAAAAAACAATTTAAAATGCTATATTTTAACAAAATATATAATCTAAATTTCAATAAATTATAACAAAATATATAATTTATATTTCAATAAATAGAGATTCCATAATTTTTTCATTTACACCTTGGAAAAAACACAATTTAAAACAACCTATTTTGACAAATATATAATATATATTTTTATGTATAAATTTGTTTCCATTTTTCTTGTTTAACCCGTGCTTTAGGTTGTTTCCTTTTTAAGCTTCAGATTGAATTGCTTTATGTTGTTTCCTTTTAAAAATATTGTACACTTTGGATTGAATAGGGAATGGAGAGAACCAACAAATGTAGAGAACCAACAATGGTAGGTGAGCAATCACAATCACAATCTTTTCATTTCAGCATTTATGGCATTTCCGCTTCTGCAATTTCCTCTTCTCTTTCCATGGCCATGGAATTTCCGCTTGCTGGTCCGTCTTCTCGTTTCATGCTTTCAAGATGGACCGTATCTTCTCGTTTGGTGTGTTGTGTCTTTCTTGAATCTGGATGTTGGTGTTTGAGTCTCAAGAGTAGGCATCTCTGCCCGTGGTCGCCTCGACAGAAAATGGATTAGGGGGTTGGATATGATTCCTTCTATGATATTTATTTATGGTCGTACGTCTATTTTCTCCCCATTTGCCTTTTTTTTCATTTTTGATGCTATGTCTAGAGGGAACAAGGAAAATGAACAAGCATTGTATGTAGAGACCCTTAGTATTATTAATTTTTTTTGCACACTTTGGGATTGATTTTGTATTATTATGTGATGTACTTATTATGCTTTATGTTTAATGGAAGTGTGACCCAATTTTTGTTGAACTAGTGGAGTTATTTTATAATATATTTAAAAATAGTATTTTAATTTTATTTTTTTAAATATATATAGCCATATTTATATATTTATATCAAGTATTCTATAAAAGTTTATTTAAATATAAAAAATAATTTTTTAGTATAAATTGTCAAGAGATCAAGCCTCACTAAAGTTACTTTAAATTATTTTCCAAAATATTAATAACATAAAAAAATTGGTTAAACTTTTTCTAAGTTTTTGAACATAAAAATAATTTGTTACAATAAACAAAGTAATTTATCAAGATCCCATAAATAAAAGTTGATCCCCCTCTCTCTATCTTTCTATAAAATAAATAAAATAATTTACAAATTCTTTTATATTTATACATTCCAACTGAAGAAAAATTTAAACTAATATATATTTTGCTTTCCAACCCCCCCAAAAAAATGAAATTATGGATAAACCTCAAATAAAACTTAAGCCTAAAACATCTATGTCTAATAGCACAGTCTTGTAAAAAGCACTACGACTTTATATTTCGATCAAAAATTTGTGCAAAACAAAATAACATAGCATTATCATATATGATCAACTTTAACAATCGTAATTTCAAAAACTAAAGATTATTTTCCTCAACAAATATGTTGGAAATCGAACCTTTTTGTAAGATTCCTTCTTCATTGCTTCAAGCTTCATAAAGCATTCATTATTTGATAAGTAAAACCTCTTTCAAGATATCCTTTGCTTATCCTTTAATTCTTCAAAATCACGATGGATGGAGACATTACATAAATTGTTCCTAGTTTTTTTTTCACTACCTTACTTCACTCCATCCACAATAAGAGTTAACCATAAGTTTTCTAGCTTATTTTTCTCCTTTGGTCAATTAATAATTACCTTGCATTTCTCTTTAAGTAATTTTGACTTAAAATTTTTTAATATGTTATCATTCTATTTTAAATATTTAAAGTAAATCAATAAATAAAATTCTATAAAAAGGCATATTTAAAGTAAAGAAAACCACTACTCCTCTAAAAACGAAATTGTTGCAGTGGATATAACTATATAACAAGGTGTTGACTTGGGGTATATTCAAGAAGATATATTGGCATGGAGCACATTGAGGAGGTTTATGTAAATTATTAGAGGCATATCTTTGAATTTTTTTTTTTTTTTTGTTGACTAGTCAATTTTTCTTTATAAAACCAAATACCTTCAAAAATAAAAAATAAAAATAATCAAAAGTTAAACTTAACATTGTTTAATATTTCTATATATTATTAATATTACTAAAAAAAATACTTAAAATCATTTTTAGTAATATAAATAAAACTAACCAAACACAATTATGTCTATACCAACATAACCTATATTTAAACCTTACCACGTTATAATTCCATAGTTCAAACGATGGCATTTTTTTATGTTATATGGTTATAACATATAAAGTTTGACATTACCGCTTGCATACAATCTCTTCGTGGCATGAACTTGGATAAAGATATGGTTAAGATTTATGACGTGGAATATAATAATATAACAATCCACATTATATTGGTATGGTTTTAATGGATATGTTTAACATTACCACTTGCATACAATCTCAGCTTCGTGGCATGACCTTGGATAAAGATATGGTTAAGATTTATGATGTGGCATATAATAATATATTAACAATCCACATTATATTGGTATGGTTTTAATGGATATAAACATATGCCTTTGTGATATGTTTTAAACATTGGTGCTTATGGTTTAGGCTCCACATTATACCATATTATACCATATGGTTTAAATATGGTGTTATAACATATGATTTACATGGAGTCATGGTGACGTTGGGTTTGGTTACTAGGCTTAATCCAAAAGAAAACAAAATAAAGAAGTATTAGGTACGCTTTTTCTTGGACATGGATTGCATCCAATACACCTACTGCTGCGAGTAGCATCTCTCGTCAATGATAAGCTCTATGAGTACAATATCTAATTCGACCTATATGCCTTGCCTTCGGACATCCTTGTTTTATTGCTTTAGACACCATCTGGCTATGGATATGTTGCACCTGCATATTGGAAAGAAGGATACGATATGATGTGCCCATCCCTAAATTATATAGAAAAGGGAGGGGTTCTTTTCCTACATGACCAACTGGAATCCACACCACTACGTATGGGATGTGATCCCCTAGTAAACAGCTATAGAGCTCCTAAGGCTTCCTTAGACCAGAAAGATATACTCGAGATAACGGTGGATGCCCTATTGCAGACCAAGGGTTTTTATGCAATGAAGTGAAGCTTCATTTAGTTTTTGGTTTATTGAGGGCAATGACATCAGTGCAGACAAGCGGAGCTGATCCTGAGAATGGATTAGAGAATTTGCAAAGCAAGGCAATAATAGGTTGAGGCCGGGGTCATGGTCATCGAAAATGAAACCCTTGCCCCATTATATGAATCACAACCCTACCCTACTGTGTTCAATACTTAGGCTAAGAGGACTAGATTTACAACTAATTTGTCTGAATCTAAGAAGATGCTTGAAGACACATCTAAGAAGAGTAAATGGAGTTCGAATTCAGGAAATTCTAAACATGGCGATGAGATTGGTGTCGGTAGACAAAAATTGAAACTATCAAATATTGGTATTGAGCTTCACATTGGGTCTCCACTTCCTTTAGAATGGAATCAATGTTTATACCTTTAGGTTTGTTCTGTGTTTTTCTTGATTATCTATTGTGTTTTTTTTTATTCATGTTTTTTTTCTTTGTTGTGGATGTGGTGGAGATGAAATGGCTAGATCTTAATTCCCTTACAGTAACAGAGGATTGCTACACCTGCAGATGCACTATAATAGGCCATAAGGATCAAATCTATTATTGGATATCCCATGATTTTCACAAGTTGCAGCCCCAAAAATAGGTCAAACTTGCCTAGGTTCATAATAATATTTCTATGTTTATAGATAAAACTCAGGAACTAGAAATTCCAAGGGTTGGTAGACCAAAAATGTTGTGTACAAGATTTCAAACTGAAGGTTATAATATCTAATAATTTCCTCGCTTCAAGGTTCAAGGGAGGGACCTGGACTCTTTACTTTCCCTGCGGGACCCCTTCTAGAAACACTTACGAGAGGAGTTGTGCAAGTTTTTACCTGCTGTTGCACCTCTTTTTTTGTAGTAAAGTATAATGCTTTTCCAAATACTAAAACTGCATAATCTACTTAATATTGTTATATTTGTAAGATTCATGAGTATCCCCAAGGAATTGTAAGACTCGTTGATTAAATTTGGGGATTACAACAATCTCATACGGAAATAAGCCTTCCATTACTCGGAGAATCCAACCTTTTAACAAACTAATTCAGAATATATACAAAAGGAGAAGTAAACCAAATATAGAATTAGAAAGTTAATTCCTAAATTTATGCTAACAATATTCTGACAGCTTCACAAGATATCCTAAATGAATTCAAGTGAATTCTATCCTATTTCTAACTTAACTCTTCCATTGACAACAAAGCTAACTCGATTCTTTCCAGAACTAGTTCACTAAATTGATTACCACTAACCTAAACATATGGAGAATATTCAATTAAGGGAAACCCACTCCCTTTTGTAAAATTTACAATATTAATTTTTGAATGGCCACATTGCAATTTAAGAGTGATTCCCCTGCATCATTTATCCTTAGTAAAATATCTAGAGTAACCTTGGTAAGCAACATTACAACTTTGGGAGAAGAGAGGTCTGTAGTGCTTTGGAGCATAACCCAATTGTCAAAGAAAGAAAGAGCTAGTACTAATTTGCCAAGTCTGAGAGGTGTGAGTACCTCCTAAATGCATATTAATTTTCCATATGTGAGAGGAAGTGATGTTTTAATTTTGGTAAAAAATTAATGACATATTTTTTATGTTTAGCTATTTCTATAAGTCGCTGTTTATTTTTTCTAAATTTTTCTAGAGGTTGAACTTTAATAAAAGTGGTTTCTAAACCCAAATTTTAATTGCAAGTAATATGGATATGGTGGGTGTATATTGCATAATGTTAGAGGGTGTCATTTATGATTTTTGTTATATCCGGAAACCTACATCCATTTTTCAACAGTGCTCACAAGTGTTTTTCGATCCCAAGAGTTGATACACTCGATGTTTGTACTTCATGTATAAGTCGATGTAATCAGATGGTGATGCTATTAATCAATCCAAGTATGTGTAAAGAGTTGATGCTGATTCTCATTATGCTACTCCATGCAGTCGATCCCAGAGTTGATACAGGAGTCGATGCCTTCTTATGAAAGGAAATATTCGTTAGAATATTTTTATTGAGGGCGATTCTTACAAACCTTGGTGCCATGATCAGTTTTATCTCCGGGTGCCTATTTAAAATGGGGAACTTGCCTTTATACATATTATTTATACTGGTAACTTACGTTTTTTATTGTTCGACCTCTTTCCTTATATATTACTTTCTTTGAGAAGAATTTAACCAGTCAGTTAATATAGGTCCCATTTTTCCTTGTTTCCTGGTTTCACTTTCAAATAACATTCCTTGACGGGTAGATTCAGAAGGTAGGGCAGCCAAGAGCCAGTTGGTTCATGATATAAAGGAAGTTATGCTACGAGGAATAGCCATTCTCTTTACCAAGATGGTTCTAGTAGATTGATTGCTCGGAGTGAACCATTAAACTAGAGGAATTGGGGAGTACAACTAGAGTTCGGGGAGTACAGATGTTGAGGGAACTCATTGGGGTAGTACGGTACAATATTACATGGAAGGAGTGAAAGAAACCTCCAATTAAATAGAATTAGAATATAGATTTGATATGCATGGCTTAGACAACTAGGAATGGGCTAGTAGATTATAATAATTGGTTGGGCAGTCTACCCCATACTAATTGGCTTCACCCAGTATACCATACTACTAGAAGAACAACCATTACAACAAGCCTACCATACACATAGGATTACTACCTGCCCCATAGTATTTACCTAGTCCCACATCCCACCTCTCTACCAAACATTACTACTTACCTGATTCATTGTTCATTTAACCTAGTCCAAACAATAAAACAAAAAATCTTTAAAAAAACCAATT
>LPNX010478161.1:7148-66577 GCA_001517045.1 Pseudotsuga menziesii | reverse complement strand
CTTGGTCCTCATTTTCGACATTTTGGCTCTGGTCCTCATTTTCCACATCAAGTTCATTAGATATATTTGTTATATTGTTTTCTCCCCTTCTTTCACGATGGGATCACCAAAGAGCTAATGCTCTTTCATATGGAAAATTATCAACCTCATACTTTGTTACATATAATCTTAAGCATGTATCCACATTTTTATCAAGCTTGTTCCTCAACTTTGACTTCAAGAATGTCAGTGCACTAAACATTCTCTCATCCTCCACTGATCCCAAAATCATGGTTTGACATAAATCTACTAATTTGAAATATTTTGACATTCTTTCCCGTAGCACTTCACTACCACTAAGCTTAGTCCATAATCTTGTAATTGCACCATATTCTTTACTATCAGACGGAGAAAATTGGTCCCACATTGTTTTACCAAAGCATTGAGATTGATCTGCCATTTTTTCTTTATCTAAAATACCTTGAATATGTTCTCCTTGTATCTTGGCCTCTCAACAAAAATGGCTCTGCAAAATATTGATTTTCTTTATAAAGTCAGCTTCTAAAAATTTTTCATTTTGACTATGGTCCCAATATTGAGGGTATACGATAGACATGGCCTCCAACAATTCATCTCAAGGAAACCGTTCTCTTACCTCTGATGATAGTGATTTTGCAATTTCTTTCAAGTTGTCTCTCATTGAAATTACAACATCGTGAAATCGTTCTCTCGAGATGGAGCACTGTTTGGTGGATCTTCCTATCTTTTCATTATAATAAAAGGGAACCATATGCCCACGAACTGCCATACATATCATCCCTTTTTAATCAAACTTCAAAAAAAAATCATCATTTTCTATATTGATAATCTTCCTCCAATTTGTAAATGCTAAATCTATAAAAGAATCTTCCATAATATACAAATTATCCAATGCAAGACATGTTAATTTTCTTGCTCTTGTGTATTCATCAATATACATCATGCGACTCTGAGCCATCTTCACGAGGTTATTCATTTCATGAAGCATAGAAAGAATTCTAGCCAACGTTAATAATGTCTCTATATTAGTTAGTAGAAATACAAGAGTTTGAGCTTTTTCTACACTTGAGCGATGTTCATACATCACCCCTACCAAGGATGCATATTCATTGAATAGTCTTTCAGCTAGTCCCTTCAATGATATCCATCTTGTGTCAACATCTTTTAATAGTTTTTTTCCATTTGTAATACCATCAGAAAAAAATAAAAAATAAATAAATAAATAAATAAATAAATAAATAAAAAATTAAACTCTAAAAATTGTTTGGGACTCTAACAAAAGTATGCATGAACCTAATGTACAAGATATTCTACCTTTGAAACCAATGACAAGTTGCTCACTATTTTAAATGCAAGATTCATCCTATGAGCCATACAATGAATACTGAGCATATACGGTGAAGCCGAGAGTTGCATTCTAGCACAAAGGCCATTCCTTTGTCCTTGCATTACTAATGCTCCATCTGCTCCAACACATACTAACTTTTTTGCAATCATGGAATGATCCATACCACCAATTTCCTTCAAACTATCAATAACAAGTTCATAAATATTTTCTATTGTAGAACTTTTGGTCATTTTATGAATTCCAAGTAGATAGGAATGCCTGATATGGTCATTGACCATATAAATGCTCATGCAAATCCATGAAGTATTATTAATAGCCGTAACTTCATCCAAAGGCAGTGACAAAAATCTAGCATTTGCAATCTTCTCTTTCATATCGTCCTTTTCTACTTGAGCTAGATATTTTCCCCATTCCCAACCACTCGATAAAGACCAATGAGAAGATGGAAAATTTGGCACTTGAATAAAAGATAGATATTTCGTCATTTTTGGATAATCTGTCATAGGATGACCATTGGATAGGAGGTGAAATACAGTGCTTAATTGTATTGTCTTTGATAAGAAATGTGTTTCCATCATCTTTCCAAATTGAGATTTGATGGTTCCTCCACTTTCCTCAAGTTTTTTCTTATTTAGTAAGAATTCATTATATTCCACTTCAAATTGGAGATGTCGACATTCACTAATAGATTTCCATCTGGCAGTAGATTTATACTCATCATTTGTAGTTTTCTTATCATACACCTTCCCAACATGCTTCTCGATTGTGTCTAACTTCATCTGTAATTTCACTACCTTGCCAAGTTTCCAACTACATGAAATGTATTTAACTTCTCGTGAGGTCTCATTCTCATTTGTTGGAGGTATTGGTTCAATACATGGGTATCTTGAGACCCAATCAGCTTTGAATTTTCTCCCTGCGTCCCATTGGCCCTTTTTCCTTTTCCGTGAATGCACTGTGTCACCTTGCAATGAAAAATCTTCAACATTTGAACTACCAATTTCGGATGGAAATGCATTTGTCTCACTTTGATCATTAGAGGAATGTATTCTACCATCCATTTTCTGGGTTGCAAATGAATTCTCAAAAGTGTTGACATCTCTCTCACCGATACCTTGCTCAAGAGAGCTTGAAGCATGAATAGGATGTGGATTATTGGACTGAGGCTTTTGAAAATATGATATTACATCCTTTTGTTTTGATGTTTTATTTTTCTTTCCACAATCCATGTTTGACATCTTACTTAATATTCCAAAATTGAAATTCCAAATCGATATAGACACGAGAAGTGAAGCCTGCATGAGAAAAATGATATAAAATTAATACAATGGCACATTATCAATTTATATTGACCCGACTTACAATGAGTGTTTACATTGACTCTTTCAATGACTTTTAATTGACTCTTTCGTTGACTCTTTCCCCGAAGGAGGTATAACACTAATACAACTGGAAGGTGTCAATGAAACACAACTGCACTGACTAGATTCAGGGCAAGTGGGGACTCCACTTGTTATCTCGTCCCTTCATGGTCCAACGGACATGTGGGGACCTTAATCTTGACAAACCAATAAACTAATAGAATCAGAGATTATGCTCCACATTATTCTTTTGGCAAACAATCCACAGAATTCAAACAAGCATGACATACATCATGCCGTAAAATCACAACATTCATGACATACATATATGTAGACTTTGTTCTATGTAACATAAAGGATCATTTCCTTATATGATGAGAAATGTCTCCAATGGTGTGTACTGAATAGGTATATAATGCCCCATTTTTAACACAATTTCTATAATTTCTTATTGACCAACTTGAAATAACAAGCATTGACACCACATCAACGAAGAAATGAATAATATATCAATGAATTCTAAGCCCAAGTTGTACAACTTGCAAATGATCCTCTGTATATTTAGCCAAAATGCCTAGCTTTTGAAAGATCCACTAAATGAATCTATGTATTTAGCATAACCTATCCTTTTTAAAAGGAAACTGAGATGCTCTATCTTCATCAAAACACATTAGATAGAACAATTATCCTTCATATTTTCTTTGTTATACAAAGCTAACAATGTATAGAAATCAGAGTAACAATGTCGAGCATAATATCAATCACTACACGTAACATAGATTCTATGCGTATAATCCCTTCAGCATCTGTGCACATAATTCTCATGTTTATAGATTTCCATTGATTATTTGGATTTCGATTGCTAAACTCAAATTCAATTCCATGTAAGATAAAGATTTATACAGATGACTTACTCTTCCATCAGATTAAAACAAGCTAATAGATTCTATTTTCACTGTTATTCAACTCAATGACTTCATATATAAAATCACTCTATTTCTTATTTAATTTTCTGAGCATGTCATACAATGTAGAGATCGAGCCTGTAAGATCTGGGTATCAATAACAACAACAAGCAGTCTTAAATCCCTAATTCTAGGCGCTTTCTAAGCATGAAAACATTGAAAAGAGACCTGTAGCAATTTTGGGAATCATTCATGAGGTAAACACTCTTCATCTTGGGTTCTGAGTTTAATTCTACCATCAAAAATGCCCTAGTACTCAAATATGGGCAGTTTTGAGCACAAATAGTGGCCAAAAGTCATATTGCAGCCACTGAAAAGTAATGACCAGAAGGCTGTAGCAAATTCTAGGTTGAGATTGAAAGTAGAAGTACCATCAAAACCCAACTCTAGTATTTGAGCATAAACAACAGTAAAAATCATCTAAACTTTAAGTCTGGCTAGTTCTGAGTTTTATGGTACAAGAGGCCCCCTACGACGATAAATGAAATTAAAAACGAGTACACGCTTTAATAAGTAATCTACAAATTTCTATTAATTTGTGTAAAAGGGAATAACTAACACTTTTTTAAAACATCACAGGAATAATGATTTAGAAAAGAAGAAAACACACTTCTAATGAAAAGAATAATGATTTAGAAAAGAATAAAACACACTTTCTAGTCCTTACCATATTTGTTTCCTCATATATCAATTTCCTGCCAATTAATGTGTGATGGTTCTTGAAGATAGGCTGTCTGACTACTAGTTACTCTACCTTATAAATCATGAAATGAAAAACTATGCAAAATTGCAAATTGCTGAATCACAACGCATCCTCACATGAGTGATACACATGCTAGACATGGCCACAAAGCTCCTTCTGTAGTTCTCCATCTAATCACATCCTCAAACTCCTAATAATTATACAAGTGTGTTGCAAAATTCTTGTCATGTTCAAATTCTTAACCAAATGCCATGTTAATTTATGCCGTAAGTGTTGCTTGCTGTAACAGCAAAATGATTCCAGTTGGCAGTTATTTGCCATAAAAAACTAACCACGGGATTTATTGATTGTCAACATCAATTCATGATGCAAGGAGTACCTGAATTGGTGGATGATGAAATACAGTCGGGGAATTCATACAAAGAACATGTAAACAAGATCCTATGATCTGTTGATGCAATTAACTAGGAGGTCAGCCAAGGGAAATTGATTCTTATGCACCTTGGATCCTAGTTGCAAATTTCAAACCTAGTACCAAACAATAGGCATACCTAGGGTGACAGGCTAGGAAATTTTGCCTAGTGTTTCCTCCTATTACCCCCCTATTTGCATAGGGTGTTCTCCTCTAGTGTGGAGCAATATTTGATGGAATATCAGCTCCTATGAGCCAAAATTCTGATTTCTGATCACTAAGAACCACACTCAATGAAACACAAGCTGTCTAGTTATCTCATGTTTTCAATCACCAAATTAGGTTCTAGGTGAATTGAATAGCATTTAGTCAGCAACAAAATGACTGTCAAGTACCTCCTTGTCTCCATGAACCTAAATCCCCCAGATTTTCCCCTGTATTCTTGCTGCTTCCAACAAATAACCAAGACCATACATAGCTAATACATATAAATATGGCCTAAGAGGGCAAGCTCCTCAACTTCCTGCATGTGATCAGGAGTGTAGGATCCAAAAATATTCTGAAATCCCAAACCAAATCCTTTTCTTATTCTTAGTATTTTACTTAAGAGTAAGCTAAACGTTCTACATTTTGCACTCTTTTTCCAACGATTTTTTAGTATTTACTTATAAAAAGATATGTTTCATCGTGTTTGATTGGAAGCATCTTTTTAGTCAGTACTTTAATTCTTCATTTATTTTCAGAGTCTTCTAACATGTATTGCTCTAAACCCATCGGTATAGTTGCTTCTTAGAAACAATATTCTTTAATTGATTTTATTAAACTGGGGCTAATATTTGTTGATAGGCATCAACCTTGGGAAGTCCACAGTTAGTTACTAGATGATTGGAAAATACCACAAGAGGGGAAAGAAGCTTTCGATTAGGACTTATGGGAGATGCATTTGCTGTGGGCCAGGTGCCCAACATAAGTCCAATACTTGCATCCCAAGTTTACATAGGTTGAAGATTTCTGTGATTTGAAGGAGTGGTCAAAGTGAGATGCAATTGGCTATAAATCCATATGCTTGGAATTTTTCATTACATAGTGGAGGCATTGATCACAATGTTTACGCAGCATTGGCCACAGTTTTTTAAATTTTTGGACAAAGATGCTTCAGAACATCCTTGTGTAGCAAATGAGTCCCTTTGCATTCTGGTAAAATTGACAATGGACTGTGACTGGATTACGACTCACAACACTCTTGAATGATCCCTTCAGCTAAGAAATCACCATTAGGAGGATCCTGATTCCTGCCCCCAACGGCCTGCTTGCACGAAGAGACACTCCACCGAGAGGCAAAACATGTCTCACCACCTCCGTTGTACCATTAAATCAAGACCTCATTGACATTTGACACGGTTTTGTCTTGACAAACATGCATACATATGTAAATGTGGTCAAATTCAGTTGAAATTGAGCTGCTTGAGAATTTAAATAGTATATGACATCGATGTGAACAGAAAACTACCCATGAAATTTGATTCGCATGCCCTTCCCATTCCATCTTGACATTGCATTAGTACATCACTAATAAATATTATAACTTAATATAACGGGGGTTTTCCAGTTTCCGGTACTATTTGTTGACATTAATATTGACTCTGCAACAGCTTACAACATCGGAATTCTCTAATGCCCATGATCTTTTGGATTTTTCATTGCATCAATAATTTGAAACCAAAAGATCATGGACAATTCAGATAACTGCGAAAGTCTGAATTATCTTATCGGAATTCTCCTTCATCTTTCTCACTTGACACTGCAATAGTGCATTATAATCAATTTTATATGGATAATATGCCAAGGGTAGGGTAGCGTTCCTGTTTCTTATTATGTGCCCCTTTCTGGCTCTATTTATTGACAGTAATACGGATTCTACAACAACTGACAGTTATCAGAATACCTTTATTCCCATACTAAGGCAACTTTTCTAGTATGGAATCTGGTAAGAAACATCCAAGATGCAGACACTGGGAAATGTTTCTTGGGTTCTTCTGACCCAAAAAAAAATCAATATAATTTTGGCCTGTTGCTAGAGATTCACCCACAACTTTAAAAAAAATTAGAATACAGAAAAAAGGAAAAAATAAGAAAATAACATAAATTCAGGAGAAATTTCCATTCTTTCTATTATTTGTAAATATTTAAAAACTATATATCAATAAGATAATATATGCCATTGCCCATTTCCAAAAATTCTGAAAGCGACATTTTCAAGATATCTGCTCATCGTGAACTGTGACCATTTCAGATAACACGTCAGTTTCTCTGTTTCAGGTTGCTTACGTTGAAAGGGATTACTTTCTTCTAAACAATTTTACAGTATGATATGTATACAAACACACAACAATCAGAATATTTTTTATTTTAGAAATCATCATATATTAGTTCATGGAACAAAGAGTTACGTCAATCTAACAATGGGTTTAGAAGGAAGTTCCCTTCCTGTGAAAACTAGAAACACTAACATTTGAGCCTGTGCTGCAATAGGTATCCCACTATTAGTAAAGGGATATACAACTCCTCTTGAATCTTGTTTCTTTGGAATCCATGGATCAATCTTTGGGCAGCAAGCTTCTCTATCTCCTCAATCTCTGTTGGAGGCTCCTGAGGCTTAAAATACCCTGCATCCTTGTCAAACTTATCATCTCAGCTTACAACTACCTACCATTTAGAAAAGAATAAAACACACTTTCCAGTCCTTATCCTCTCCTTTTTATCCTTCACGTCCTCCCTTCTTGGCCTCTTCCAAGGCTAGGCTTGCCTTATCCTCAATCGGCCTCCCTTTATCTCTCCTCTACTACCCTTTCTTAGACCTAAACCTCCTCCTACCAGCCCTCGACCTTCATTAGTATCCCCTTTTCACCCTCGACCAGCTCCTTTAGGCCTCATTCCTTCCTTCTCTCACCTTTTCCAGACCTCGACCATTTTACCACAGGCTGCTACAGCCCACGGCCACTCCTTAAACATCCTTGGGCTGCTTGTTTAGTGCCTTGGCCCCTTTTTTTTGATAAGTCTAGCTAGTATGGGAACAGATTCTCTCTGTCAAATTCCATGATGGATCCTTCTCATAACAAATTGATAAGTTGTGTTGAAATTTTAGAGTACCCTTCAACAAATCTTCAGTAATAGTTTTCCAACCCAAGGAATCTTCTTACCTCATGAACTATTTGCATTTCCTCCAATTCTCTATTTCCCTGATCTCCGTAGGATCCATGCATATGCACCCTTGCTCAATCAATGGCCCAAGAATGGAATATCTTACTGGCTAAAGACACACATGAAATTCTTCAAGAATAACTAATTATTCCTCAAAGACCTATGCTTGTGCCTCTTATGGTCCTCCATGTTTTCACTAAACACCACTATGTCATTAAGGTAATTAATAACCTATTTGTCTAAGAACGGTCTGAACAAATCATTCATCAAAGTGCAGAAGGTGGTTGGAGTATTACACAACCCAAAAATCACAAACAAAAAATCATAGCTACCATACCTCGTCATGCAGGTTATCTTTGGCTCATCGCCTTCTACAATCTAAACTTGGTAACACCCCTACCTTAAGTATGGATTTGAAAAGACTTTGGTCTACCTTAAGTGAACTTTTCAATGTATTATTCCAATAAATGTAAGGGGTACTTATTTTTTATGCTCTTCTTATTCAACGCACAATAGTCCAAGCGCATCCTCAACTCTGGGGTGTCCTTCTTTTGGAAGAGGATCAATGCACCATATGAAGACATAAGAGGTCACCTGAATCTAGCATCAAGCAACTCATTTATTTGTATTTTCAACTCCTCTAGATTAACTCTCGAAAGTTGGTAGGGGACTCTTGTTGAAGGTTGCAACCCAGGGACTCTTGCTGAAGGCTTCAACCCTAGTTCAAGCTCGATACAGTGGTCCACAATGTGCATAGGAAAGATATGTTTCAACAGCAAGTCAAGAAACTTATCAAAAAACTCTTAAAAAAAATTGACAAGTTCTGACAAATTAGGAATCCCCACTCCACGCTCTTTCTCTTCCTAAATCATTTCCACAAAGACATATGATTCTAGGTGCATGGTTGGCCTTTTCAACATTAGTGCAGACACTAACTCCACTCTTATGTGTGGCTTCCTTGTTGTTTTGGATACAACACAAGGCTTGTGTCTACCCAACATAGCTAACTTATTTGTGAATGGCATGAGAATTAACTACATTATGCCTAAGAATACTTTCCCAAGGATGACTTGGAAGTCATTCATTTGCACCACTATAAAGGATTTACAACCCTTCCATTTGTCTAGGTGCAAGTGAACTTATTTCACAACCCCAATTGCAACCTTTCCATTAGAGTTCACTGCCTTCACTGACATTATGTAGGACCCAACCCTAATCCCAAGTTCACTTTCCAAATCCTTCTTCAAGAAGTTGTGAGAGGCAACTGAGTCTACCGATAATTGCAGTGGTATTTCATTGTTGAGAAAGTTCACATAACACAACTAGTTGACACTCTACCTTTGGTTTCCACTAAGGAACCAATCCTTTTCAAGGACCTCTTTAAGAGGAATTGTGCCCTTTCATTTTCAAAATAGTTTTGCAGTACGTGTTTGCAAACAAACTCTGAAGCAATAGCAGTAGTACATATATATTCATTAACTAAAAACTGCTTGTAATGTTTTTATATGCAGGGTTGGATGACTGTTAGAGTACCCTAAAGGGGGGTATTATAAAATGCAGACCAAGTATACGATGGGCAGTAACTGAAAGGGCTGCCCTTTGGGTTGATAAGGCATTGGACAAGGCCTTAAAAGGGTAGACCGAGGGTAGAAGGAAGTTAGCAGAGGTCTGTTCCAGACCTAGAGGAGGGCCCAGGGGCCAAGGCACTAAACATGCAACCCAAGGATGTTTAAGGAGTTTTCGTGGGCTGTAGCATATACAACCTGAAGCTTACACTTGTGCTAAAGATGCTAGACTTTGAGCAATTGTTTGAGGTGTAGACATATGCCTAAAAATTTTCCATTGGAGAAGTTTGATCACAGGAGGGTCATCCTGTATCTTATGATAATATGAAGCTATAGGATTGCAAGTGGAGGCACCCCATTCATGAAAAATATATGACTACATTTGTGCATTTCCTACAAGCATGGAGGCATTATTTGGGGTAAACCGTTCATTGTGAATATATCAAGTCACTAAACAAGCAGCCCTAGGGGAGAGCCCTAAATGAAAGTCTGTAAGGAGACTCAAACACCGAATAATATCTTCTTTTGGAAGGGTTAGTGATCAGTGCCTTAATGGAGTCAAGAAGAAGACATACTATATGGACAAATATGAACCTCGTAAATGCAATCAGTAAGTCAACTTCAAGGCAAATCTAGAATGATAATGTTATGCCAAGGTTATGCAAGTAGTTAGCAAAAACATTAATCGTCAAGTTTATCAAATACTTAGGCATTGCATGACCATCAACTACTATTTATCATCATTCGTGTATAACCATAGACAAATTGGAGTGTGGTATGAGTACAAATATGGCAGCCCAATAAACAGTAATAAAGCAATTAGTAAGCAGATGTATCCAATGTAGTCATATGCATACCCATTTATCCACCATTCATTATTAATTTAAACATAATATAGATGGCAGTTACATGTAATTTAGAAATACTTGATATTCAACAATTATTGGTCATTTTCCAAAGTATTTATCAATTAGTATTAGGTCTGTCCATAAAATAGAATTTAGTACGCATTTGCAAACAAACTCTGAAGCAATAGTAGTAGTACATATATATTCATTAACTAACAACTGCTTGTAATGTTTTTATATGCAGGGTTGGATGACTGTTAGAGTACCCTAAAGGGGGGTATTATAAAATGCAGACCAAGTATAGGATGGGCAGCAACTGAAAGGGTTGCCCTTTGGGTTGATAAGGCATTGGACAAGGCCTTAAAAGGGCAGACCGAGGGTAGAAGGAAGTTAGTAGAGGTCTGTTCTAGATCTAGAGAAGGGGCCAAGGCACTAAACAAGCAGCCCAAGGATGTTTAAGGAGTGGTCGTGGGCTGTAGCATATACAACCTGAAGCTTACACTTGTGCTAAAGATGCTAGACTTTGAGCAGTTGTTTGAGGTGTAGACATATGCCTAAAAATTTTCCATTGGAGAAGTTTGATCACAGGAGGGTCATCCTGTATCCTATGATAATATGAAGCTATAGAATTGCAAGTGGAGGCACCCCATTCATGAAAAATATATGACTACATTTGTGCATTTCCTACAAGCATGGAGGCATTATTTGGGGTAAACTGTTCATTGTGAATATAGACAACTTTGCAACAAGCTACATTGTGACACAACTAAAACAATTACCTAAGTAAGAAAGGTGGCAATACTTCTTGGTATAAGAATTCAACATGAGCATATAGTATCAACAAACTTAATGCAAATTTTGATGCCTTGAGAAAACAGGCACAACTCACATCCTTAGAGGAATACGAGTTTCATGTGCCAACATGATGGCATGCATAGGTTTTTACTGACTTGCATGTGTAGATCATGGATGGATTGCATTGAGACCCATCAATGATA
Organism: Pseudotsuga menziesii; assembly: GCA_001517045.1. Taxonomy (NCBI): domain Eukaryota; kingdom Viridiplantae; phylum Streptophyta; class Pinopsida; order Pinales; family Pinaceae; genus Pseudotsuga; species Pseudotsuga menziesii. The sequence goes on along the minus strand of LPNX010478161.1, from coordinate 55,158 downwards.
AACATCATGAAGCAGGTGAATGAGGGTAATGTAAGGAAGTTTTGGGTAGACAAACAGCTTCTGTACTTTGGAAACCACATATATATATCTAAGTCATCAAATATCACGAAGGAGATCTTAAATGAATGCCATGATTTGCCTTGGGATAGCCACCTAGTGACAATGAATAATGATGGCATTGTTGGAGAGAGGATACTATTATGAGTAGATGCACAAGGATGTAGAATAGTATGCCATGACTTGTCTTCTGTACAAACAAGACAAGGAAGATATATGAATGAAGGCTAGCCCATTACAAACTTTGTTGTGTCTAAGAGACCTTAGGAAAGCGTTTCTATGGAGTTCATCACCCATAAAATGCAGACCAAGTATAGGATGGGCAGCAACTGAAAGGTTTGCCCTTTGGCTTGATAAGGAATTGGACAAGGCCTTAAAAGGGAAGACCGGGGGTAGAAGGAGGTTAGCAGAGGTCTGTTCCAGACCTAAAGGAGGGGCCAAGGCACTAAACAAGCAGCCCAAGGATGTTTAAGGAGTGGTCGTGGGATGTAGCATATACAACCTGAAGCTTACACTTGTGCTAAAGATGCTAGACTTTGAGCAGTTGTTTGAGGTGTAGACATATGGAAAGCGTTTCTATGGGGTATTATAAAATGCAGACCAAGTATAGGATGGGCAGCAACTGAAAGGGATGCCCTTTGGGTTGATAAGGAATTGGACAAGGTCTTAAAAGGGCAGACCGAGGGTAGAAGGAAGTTAGCAAAGGTCTATTCCAGAACTAGAGGAGGGTACAAGGCAATAAACAAGCAGCCCAAGGATGTTTAAGGAGTGGCCATGGGCTATAGCATATACAACCTGAAGCTTACACTTGTGCTAAATATGCTAGACTTTGAGCAGTTGTTTGAGGTGTAGACATATGCCTAAAAATTTTCCATTGGAGAAGTTTGATCACAGGAGGGTCATCCTATATCCTATGATAATATGAAGCTGTAGGATTGCAAGTGGAGGCACCCCATTCATGAAAAATATATGGCTACATTTGTACATTTCCTACAAGCATGGAGGCATTATTTGGGGTAAACCGTCCATTGTGAATATAGACAACGTTGCAACAAGCTACATTGTGACACAACTAAAACAATTACCTAAGTAAGAAAGGTGGCAATACTTCTTGGTATAAGAATTCAACATGACCATATAGTATCAACAAACTTAATGCAAATTTTGATGCCTTGAGAAAACAGGCACAACTCACATCCTTAGAGGAAGACGAGTTGTAGGTGCCAACATGATGGCATGCGTAGGTTTTTACTGACTTGCATGTGTAGATCATGGATGGATTGCATTGAGACCCATCAATGATAAACATCATGAAGCAGGTGAATGAGGGTAATGTAAGGAAGTTTTGGGTAGAAAAACAGCTTCTGTACTTTGGAAACCACATCTATATATCTAAGTCATCAAATATCAGGAAGGAGCTCTTAAATGAATGCCATGATTTGCCTTGGGATAGCCACCTAGTGACAATGAATAATGATGGCATTGTTGGAGAGAGTATACTATTATGAGTAGATGCACAAGGATGTATAATAGTATGCCATGACTTGTATTTTGTACAAACAAGACAAGGAAGATGTATGAATGAAGGTTGGCCCATTACAAACTTTGTTGTGTCTAAGATACCTTAGGAAAGCATTTCTATGGAGTTCGTCACCCATAAAATACAGACCAAGTATAGGATGGGCAGCAACTGAAAGGGCTGCCCTTTGGGTTGATAAGGAATTGTACAAGGCCTTAAAAGGGTAGACCGAGGGTAGAAGGAAGTTAGCAGAGGTCTGTTCCAGACCTAGAGGAGGGGCCAAGGCACTAAACAAGCAGCCCAAGGATGTTTAAGGAGTGGTTGTGGGCTGTAGCATATACAACCTGAAGCTTACACTTGTGCTAAAGATGGTAGACTTTGAGCAGTTGTTTGAGGTGTAGACATATGGAAAGAGTTTCTATGGGGTATTATAAAATGCAGACCAAGTATAGGATGGGCAGCAACTGAAAGGGCTGCCCTTTGGGTTGATAAGGCATTGGACAAGGCCTTAAAAGGGTAGACCGAGGGTAGAAGGAAGTTAGCAGAGGTCTGTTCCAGACCTAGAGGAGGGGCCAAGGCACTAAACAAGCAGCCCAAGGATGTTTAAGGAGTGGTCATGGGCTGTAGCATATACAACCTGAAGCTTACACTTGTGCTAAAGATGCTAGATTTTGAGCAGTTGTTTGAGGTGTAGACATATGCCTAAAAATTTTCCATTGGAGAAGTTTGATCATAGGAGGGTCATCCTGTATCCTATGATAATATGAAGCTATAGGATTGCAAGTGGAGGCACCCCATTCATGAAAAATATATGACTACATTTTTGCATTTCCTACAAGCATGGAGGCATTATTTGGGGTAAATCGTTCATTGTGAATATAGACAACGTTGCAACAAGCTACATTGTGACACAACTAAAACAATTACCTAAGTAAGAAAGGTGGCAATACTTCTTGGTATAAGAATTCAACATGACCATATAGTATCTACAAACTTAATGCAAATTTTGATGCCTTGAGAAAATAGGCACAACTCACATCCTTAGAGGAAGACGAGTTGTAGGTGCCAACATGATGGCATGCATAGGTTTTTACTGACTTGCATGTGTAGATCATGGATGGATTGCATTGAGACCCATCAATGATAAACATCATGAAGCAAGTGAATGAGGGTAATGTAAGGAAGTTTTGGGTAGACAAACAGCTTCTGTACTTTGGAAACCACATCTATATATCCAAGTCATCAAATATCAAGAAGGAGCTCTTAAATGAATGCCATGATTTGCCTTGGGATAGCCACCTAGTGACAATGAATAATGATGGCATTGTTGGAGAGAGGATACTATTATGAGTAGATGCACAAGGATGTAGAATAGTATGCCATGACTTGTCTTCTGTTCAAACAAGACAAGGAAGATATATGAATGAAGGCTGGCCCATTACAAACTTTGTTGTGTCTAAGAGACCTTAGGAAAGCGTTTCTATGGATTTCATCACCCATATGTCATATTTGCAAGGGTACATTGGAATCATTGTGGTTGGGGACATATTTTCCAAGTATTCCATCTTCATGCCAATGAAGATACCTTGTGTTGTGGAAAAAGTTGCGAAGTTGTTCAAAAATGTTGTAAGTATTGGGGTTTTCCATTGAGTATTGTGTTGGACATGGACACAAGGTTCACCAAGAGGTTTGAACGTAGTTGTTTAAGCTTTTTGGGACCAGTCACCAATCTATTGATGATTTCAAGCTACCACCCACAAATCGATGGGTAGACATAGTGCATAAATGGCCCGTTGGAGGACTTCCAAACAAACTGAAAGCCTCCTTGAACTCAGAGATATGTTCCTCTGTTAGCTTGTCCATCATTTTCATGTAATGGAAAAGTAGGGCGAACTCCGAATTAATAAGCATATATAATAGAAAGTCTTTTTGCTTACAACACCATATATCCCATACTAGATAGACTTATAATAAAAAAAGAACATATGACAAATGCAGCAAATTAGCTGGGCATGGTAAACATGAATCCAAAATAGATTTGAAGCTCTATACATTTATGACATCTTCCTATGGAACTCCTTACTGCTGATATCTGCCCCCTAGGGTGACATTGTTTCATATCTTAATGAGAAAAACTACTATTTATGAGCGAGCTACTCCATCCCATTTACGAAGCTTGGAATTGAATCAATCAAATCAACTGAAGTGGGTCCACTTGGTCAATTGTAATGTAAGTAGATCAAAGACCGAGGAAACAAGACTAGATTGCCCTGAGTCAAATACCGATCTTACTTTCTTTTGCTTCTCCTTGCTCCTTCTCAAAATAGAACAAGGGACGAGTCACGACTTCGATCGTCCAGGAGATGAAATGTATGATATATATCACTAGTGGGTACAAAACCTCAACTCCCGAGTTGGAAAAAAATCCTTGTTCCTTCTCAGAACAGAATAAGGGACGAGTCACGACTTCGATCGTCCAGGAGATGCAATGTATGATATATATCGCTGGTGGGTACAAAACCCCGACTCCCGAGGTGGAAAAAAATCTTATGGTTTTTCAGTTGTAATGGGAGTTGTCATTGGTCCTTTGAATAAATCGTGGGATTGAAAAGTGAATATTCTTGAAAAGAAAAATAGAAGGAAAAGCGAAGAAATCTATGAAACTGTATCATGTGCCCTGGCAAATAATTGCTAATGAGCTCCATGGCTCTTGATTACTATAACTTACACCCAGAATAAAAGTTAAAACCAACAGAGTGCCAAATAATAATATCCAATGTGGAAAATCCCATCAAGCTGTGGTCTAGCAACAAGGTTAAGTGCTCACAACAGCTAACCTGTAAAAATCCTGCAAATAGAAGAAGATTCAAGAAACTAACCTGTAAAAAGCCTACACAGTGCAGATAGAAGAAAATTTCTGAAATTGCTTCCCATGAATCCACTCAGCTACTGTAAAGAACAATTTGCAATAGAAATCAAGCTTGATGTTGAGCCTAAGTCCTGACTCTTGCACCATTATATAGGTAAAAAAATTCCTCACTTGACTAAATTTATGGACCAAATCCAGTGAAAAAACTTCCCCAATTGATTAAATCTCCACATTTTACTCAAATAATTGTCCACAAATCCAAATCCAGGACGAACTATGTCCAATTTACCCCAATCGAGGTGGAAGTAAGACCAGTTTACAGAAATATTCATAAATCCCGACGAAATAGCAAATTTTTAATCGTATTATCCATAAATCCTGGGCGAAATACCAATTTTTCAAACTATTATCCATAAATCCAGCGAACAATCTTCATTTCTCCTCCCAATCGGAAAAAAGTGGGCAAATGTGGGCAAATATCTCCTCGCAGACGGAAAAATTCAGGCGAATGTGGGCAAAAATAAATAAGTTCTTGGGCTAATATTCCTTTTCTAGATTTTCCCTAAATCGGGATGAATGCGATTTACCTTGGCAAAACTATATACAAAATAAATAATGGGCGAATATATTAAATAAAATAATAACATTTTAATATAAAAATTCGCCCACTTTTTTTTGGGTAACCCGTACAATTTGCCATTGGGCTATAATTCGCCCCTAAAATCATCCCTGCTCTAGCCTTGGAATCCATAATAAGATGATTGTTGTTGATAGGTCTTGTATAGTGGTACAGCTACAGTTTCTAGGGAATAGCGTTTTTTGCAATCCCGCTGAGCCAAATTATTGAGTTCTGTTCAAAATTACAAAATGTTTATGGGTTTCATAACTTGCTTGATCATAGCTTATGAACTTATATAATATATCATCATTTTCCAGCCCTTAGATACTCAAAGGAATGTATTGATATTTTTACCATTATAGAGGACTCTGTAAATTAGGTTCCAAAATTCTTAAAGGACTCTAGCTCAATGGAATAGAACCTACCTTACAAGCAAAAGTTTGTTGGTTTGATTCCTTCGTGCCCTAATGATATTGCAATATCAGTTAAAAATGACTAAATTAATGACAAAAAAAGAGAGATAAGTGGCCAAATAGTGAGAGATAAATGACCAAGATTCTCATATAAAATGACTAAATTAGTGACAAAAAATGAGAGATAAATGAAGAAAAAAGAGAGATAAGTGACCAAAATTTGCATATAAATGACCAAATGACAGTTTGGTGGCTAATTTCCGATCTCTTGTCACGCGACAAAAATGTGGTCATATTTAGTTTGGTCATTTAAATCTTGTCTTGTGGTCATTAGTTTGGTCATATTTTTTGTCATTAATTTAGTCGTATATTTGGTCATTAATTGTGACAATTAATGACCAAAAATATGACCAAAATAAAGACCAAATATACAACCAAATTACTGAACACAAGACAAGCAATAAAGTGGTCATATGATAAGAGACTAGAATTTATCCACTAGTGATAAGAGACTGGAAATTAGCCACCAATGATGCCCAAATCAAAAGTGGTCATTTATATGCAGATTTTGGTCATTTTTGGGTCAGTACTTATCTATTATTTTGTACTAGTGTTCATGCATATTTGATAGGAAGGCCATCCCATCCACATGTTTGATGGAATTGTAGAGATAAGGAATTCCTTTGACAACCAAGTCATCATGACCATATATGAAGATGGAAAGTTGTTGAAGTTGAAAATCTTATTTGCAAGAGTTTGGAACTTTGCCTAACACTCTCAACATGGAGAAGATAATCTATCATTTATTTTGTTATGGCATGCTAGATATGGTCATCTAAATTATAACAGTCTTCCCTTGTTCATAAAGAATGGTTTCTTTGGTTTTCCCACCATTCCTGAGAAGATGAATAAATGTGATGCATGCATACTAGGAAAACATAGTAAGAAGCCATTTCAAGAGCCAAAATTCAAAGCATCTAGAAAGTTAGAGATGTTTCACTTTGACTTATGTGGCCCCATACATGTTCCATATGCTAATGGTAATAGATATATCATCACCTTTGGTAATACACCAGAATGTGTTGGGTATACTTATTAAAGATAAAATATGAGGATTTCTAACATTCAAAATTTTCCATGCGTGGACATAAAATCAAGCACATTCTCAATTGGCACACTTCATGCTGATAATGGAAAAGAGTACACTTATAATGCTTTTGAATACTATGTTCGTCAACATAGGATTGCACATCTAACTACAATTCCTTACAACCCTCAACAAAATGGTGTTGAAGAAACAATGATTAGAACCCTAATTAATATGGTATGCTCAATGGTATTTTTGGCGAACACAAAATTGATGTTTTGGGGTGATTCAATGTTGTGTGTAGCCCATTTGAAACATAGAATTCCATCTCATGCCCTTGAAAAAAAGACTCCACATGAAATGTTGTATGGCCACATCCCTTCTGTGAGGCATCTCAAGGTTTTTGGTTCCACCTGTTATGCCTTGATAGCAGAGGAACAAAGAGACACGCTTGGTGCTTGAAGTCAAAACTGATTTGTTTAGGGTATTCAAATACCTCCAAGGCATATTGCCTTTATGATGAAGTAAACAAGAATTTTGTTGTTTCTAGAGATGTCATTTTTCTTGAAACTAATTAAAATGACAAGTATATTAATAGAAAGCTTGATTGTATGGAGAAATTTGCTCATTTAAAGACATATTATGAAGTTGATAATGAAATTCCACATCTTGAAGGGGGGATCCCTATTTTGTATCAATCTATGGAATTTTCTTTTGAAGCACCAACACCCCCTCATGAAGAGACTCATGAAGAAGAAGTTTTGGCTACTTCACTTGAATAGGAGATTCAATTGGATGATGTGAATGAGAGGATGGAAGATTAAATCTTGAATAAAATGAAGCACCACTAGCTGATCAACCCGGGTTATCCGAGAAAGTTCTGAAATTGGCCAAAAAGACACTTAAAAGTGTGCATTCGAATGAATTTGTAAATACAAGAGCAAGGATTTCAGCCAGACAAGAAGATTGAGGATATGCATATAACTCAAGTGATGCCATGGATGTATCATTTGATTACGCATTGAATTTATGTGCTAAGTTCCAACCAACTTCCTTTGAAGAAGTTAATACTCATGATGAGTGGAAAGAAGATACGAAGAATGAATATTATGCACTCGTAAAGAATGGAACCTAGAAGCTTGTTGACCCTCCAGTTTGAACCAAACTGATTGGATGCAAATGGGTATACAATAACAAATACAAATCAGATGGATCCTTTGAAAAACACAAAGTGAGGCTTGTGGTGAAAGGATATGCACAAAAGGAAGTAATTGATAATGAAGATATGCTCCCCCCCCCCCATAGCAAGATGGGATACCATCCACACCTTATTGTCTTTGGTTGCATGAAATGGGTGAAAAGTCCACTAGATGATTCTAAAAATAGCTTGCTTAAATGGAGACTTGAAAGAGAAAGTCTTCATGTATACAAAAGGAATTGTTGTGAAAGGGAAATAACACAAGGTATGCAATCATGTCAATTCCTTGTATGGCCTAAAAAAATAACCTCAAGCATGTATGGAAAGTTAACCGAGTATCTTCTGAAGTTAAATTTTAAACATTATAATCTTGATGACGGAACACTTTTTGTAAAGAAAGTTGGAATATCTGTTTTGTTTCTTGTGGTGTAGGTAGATGATCTTTTGATGACATAGAACAAGGAAATTTATATTGCATCAATAAAGAAATTTTTGAAATGACAAACTGGGACACCTTCACTACTACTTGGGAATTGAAGTAATTCAACATCCTAAGTACATATTCATCTCCCAGAAGGAATGTGTTGGAAAACTGTTGAGTATATTTTGCATGATAGAATGCAACCCCCTCTCAACTCCAATGGAACAAAAGATGAATCTCACTTCAAACGAAGGAAAAAAATTAAAGGATGTGACTAAGTACCAACAACTTTTGGGAAACCTTGTATAACTTATAACCACTAGACTAGACATTTTATATTTTGTTGGTATCCTTTCAATTTTCATGCACAAACGTTGTGAAGAAGATTGGCCTACTTCTAAAAGTGTTATAAGATACTTGAAGGGAATTCAAGACTTTGGACTCACGTACTTTAAGGTGGATGACGTCAAACGTATATGGTACTCTGATTCAAAATTCAATTTCTACAAGGAGACAATAGTGTCTACTTATTGACACACAATGAGTCTTGGATTAGTAGTTTTCTCCTGGAGATTAGACAAACAGTTAGTTCCAGCAGATTCACCAATAGAGGAATAATATGTGGCTGATGCTAAGGAAATGAAAGAAATAGTGTGGATCAGGAAAATACTCGAATATTTGCAGGAGAAATAAGAGAAATATAGTCCCTTACTGATAAAAAACACTTCTACATTCAAGTTGGCCAAAAATCGAAGATTCATTGATCGAACCATGCACTTAAACAGAAATGCCATTTGATTTGACATCATGTAGAGGCCATGCCAATCCATCTATGACATTGTTCCACGAACGAGAAAATTACAAACATATTCAACAAAGTGCTTGGATAATAAAAGTTTGAAAGGTTTAGAAACATACTCATACTTACAAAAACCCCTTTGGATTAAGAGGGGGGGTGTTGGAAACCTAATCCTACATGATTATGGTTTCATCCAAATAAATTTGTAAATAATGTAATTAGTAAATCAATAAGAAGGTGAATTCCAATGCACTCCAATTGATCTCTTGGTAGGTGAATCCAAAGAGTAGCCTCCTAATGTATAAATAACCATTCATATTAATAAAATAGATCATCTGAGAGTTATTTTGACAAACTAGAAATTAGAGATTTTGTAAAATGTGGAAGTTTTCCCACCAAAATGTTCGTTGTTATTGTTTTATTGTTTGAGTTTTTTTTGTTAATATTAATATATGACCTATAATAACTATATTATATTAATATTACATAGTATATATAGTATATTGACAAATTATCTATACATGAACATACAATATACTATATAAATTATAATACTATAAATCAACCATATGAACGATTAATATTATTAACACATTGTATACTATATAACTTAACTTATATAACACACACACACACATATATATATATATATATATATAAACAAAGGTGGTGGTATTGTCATAAAGAAAGAGGTTTCTTTGAGCTCAAAGGCCTATATGGAGACTTCCTCGGGCAGATGATAGCATGCAAATGATGGTGACGATGTTGATAATTGTTGTCATTATTATTATTGTGATGGTGATCACTATAATCATCGATGTTGTTGTGATAATCATCATCACTATGATCATTGTCATCATCATTATTATCGTCATCACTGTCATCGTGGTCATCCTCACCATCACAAGTACTAGGAGCATCTTAGTTATAATAAATTTGAAAGAGAAAATGAGATGTATATATAGAGTAAGGGTATGTAGGCTAATATTGTTACCCCTCTTTGGGCTCCAACAAAAGTACCCAAGGTAGACGTTGTCCAATAACACTAAAATGACTATATCACTAAAACTTGATTACTTATAGGTAAAAAATACTACAATTTCATACTCATGTAGTTGTTATCTATTAGTATTTTTCATCCCGTGACTAAATTAGTCATTTTTAGTTGTGATCACTTAAAATTGCTCAAATTTAGTAGTATTTCACTTAAAACATTGTGGTGACTAACTTTTTGGTGGTTTAGTTTTTAATTACCCATGGTGACCAATGTTTTTGGTCTCGTGGTTACTAATTACCCATTTTTCTACTAGTGTATGAAAACCTCCTACAAAATTTTAAAATTAGTAATTTGTGACTCTCATGACTAACTTCTTTAGTTTTCTACTCAAGAGAAGTGTTATTATAATATATAATCCAATTATATGAGATGTATAACATATGTTATATGAACAACTCAAATGTTAAAAATGAAAGAAAATAATAATAAATTAAATAAAAAAACTAGCATAGGTTCATTTTAACCTTCCATATTTTATGAAAAGAAATTTTATTGTCCTTCTCTATGCATAGATAAGATAAAGATAATATTAGATCATTTTGTTAATGTGCAACTATTAACCGCAAAATAAGGTCAGTTGGACTTACAAATACATCCAATTTTACACTTATTGTTACATTGTCAACCACAAAAAAGAGACTTAAGTGCATAGCTAAGATAAGTTCAAATGAATGCAAAATCAAAGTCATAAAAAATAATTTGTCAACTCTATCATGCTATGGTCTATCAATAAATTGGATTCGTTGTTGTGACAATGACGTCTTTTCAAATCTTGACAAGCATGCTCCTCCATTTCATGGGATCTTTTGGATGTGGCTATTCATTATATTGAATATTGATGATGTAGTATTTAAGGAGATTTAGGGATATTATTATGTGGTTGTGACAAAGTACTAACACGCCATATTCTTTTCTTTAATGTGTATTGAGGGAAGGTTGAGCTTATTTTCGATTTTACCATATGTAAAATATGGAATCTATTTTTTTAAAACAAGAATATGTCAAGGTGTATTGGAACGGGAAGTCGAGATTGAAAGAGAGGGGAGAGAAAAAGGCTCTTTAACTAAGTCATCAAAATTGCAAATTTTCCATTGTCGAGTGACACAAGGGGTTTATGAATCCATAAATACTGCTACAATTTACTAAATTTTAACGAAGCATATGGATTCAGATACCCCCCTAGAAATGAGTCTTTGGATCCATCTGCAATGTTATAATTTAGAAAACTGTCAAAATTGTAATTTTCCATTGCCAAAGTGGCATAATTGAAAATGACTAACATAAAGGAGTAATTCATATTCTTGTAGTTGTTAGCTAGTCATGTTTTTATTCTGGCACTAAATTAGTTATTTACGTTAGTAATTTTAAATTGTGTAACCTATTATCTAGTCATAGATTTTATCCCTGGAGTCGTTTTAGTTGGGTCATTTAAAATTGCTCAAATTTGGTAGCATCACTTGAAAAAACTATGGTTACTAACGTTTTAGTCATTTTGTCACTAATATCTCATTTTGTAATAGTGGAATATTCCTTTGAACATATGTTAAGCTTTGTAGCATGGATGCATTTAGTTGATTTTGTTATTCCTTAGCTTTGAGCAACCTTTCATTATCTGCTCTCCAACTTTGTAATTCCACGCATAGATTTCTCATGGTTTCTACAATGTCTGGGGAGTTACTTGATTTCTTTAGCCATTGGATTCTATCTTTGCATTCTCAACTTGTATATTCTATTCCATGACACGTGTTTCATCTACATAGGGTTCTTATGCATCATCCATGATGATGATCTTCTTGGCTCAACCAAGACGAATATTTTCCAAACTGCAATATTTTACTAAGTGATTTCCCTTAACTATCCTTTACATGATATCATATTTGCATAAGTGTTCATATAACCACATTTATTAGATTCATTAAATCCTTAAAAATTCATAGAATTAATTTTTCATGCATTCTAGGATCTACCTAAATTGGTAAAACTCTTTTTTTTAAATTGAGGTGATAGGCATATTATTGTAACTTCCTATAGTTGCATCGAATTGCTTCCATCGTCCCATGTAAGCACATTATTGCGACTTTGAGTCCCTATTCATCTCCCTTTTGACCATGTAGGTCTAGTGTTTAAACCAATAGATTTGATGCCAAATTGTAACATAGTCGACAATCTTCACAACATTAATGAGGTTATGGGGCTTCCATTTTTTTGCTATGATGCCATATTGTAACATCCTGGGTATGCCTAGTATCACTTTTGAGCTAATAGGGATTTAATTTAACACATTTATGTCACGTTATCATCATATAATTTATTTCTATAGGATCCTCGACCACCTGTATAAACCTTCAAGGTATCAGGTAACATTATTCACCACAAGGGAATCTTTATTCTCTATTATTTTTTCTCTATGGTGTACCCATCCCTATCGGGAGCCTATTCCACATCTGTAATGTCTCATTAGGGAATTCTCTATCATCCCACGGGGGATTCCTTTTACATCTTACTGAAGCTTTCCCCAACCACTCTCAAACATTTCTCCAACAACATCTTGACACTTTCTTTGACAACATTTGAGAGCTTTCTCGAATAGCCTCTTGTAGCTCTCACATAGAAAATGTACCATTCCATCGATGATTTATTCGATGAACTATAGGTATTTCCCCTACAACATCTAACAAATTTCTTTGACATCATCTCAAAGCTTTCTTATACAACATCTTAGATATTTCTTTGACTATATCTTGAAGCATTCTCCAACAACCTCTCAAATATCTCCTTGAAAACTGTACGATTCTATAAGGGGTTTCTCCAATCGTCCATTGGAGCTTTCCCCGATAACATCTATAATATTTCTCCAATAACATCTCAAAGTTATCCCCCAACAAACATACTGATCCATCAAGGATTTGCATTTAATGACTATGTACCCATCCCAAATCTCATCAGACGACTGTGATTCCTCTTTACATTGAACCAATGAATGAACCTGTAACAACTTTGTGCTAATCCATAAATTATAGTGACTATGGATTTTGACTCATCTCATGATATTTCACCCAAGGTCTATAAATCCATTCTACCATACCTCCTTCCATCAATCCAAACAATGGAAGAGACACTTACGAACTCATGGGTTCATGATTCTCTCCATGGCCATACTTCAGTTCATAAATAGGAATGTGTGCATATGCATAAAGGAAAATGTAGTGGAAATAATATCTTTCCATACACCCATAGACACAGTAAATCATATCCATTCATGGAAAAATAAGAATGTTCATTCATGGTAGAGAAAGGTAAATCGTTGCATATACATAGTATACAAGAAATACTTACCTTTAGAGTAAAATCAGTAAAAAAAAAATAACTGTGTGGGAGAAATGTTTCACCCAAACGTAGGCACTCTATCCAACATATAATATTTATGCTGATAGGACACCCTTAAGTTGGGTTATGATGCTACTTGGGTGAAGAACCTCATAGGATTTTCTCTCCCATCCTAGAACCTCTTTTTCGCTCTCAATGCGTACTTAGATGCTCACTTATATCTTGTACCAAAATATCACTCGTCCCTTTCTATCCTAGCACCGACAACCACCTATCCCACACAACACCCTTCTAGGCTCACACATTCCCTTCACCAATATGCAATTCCCTTGGGCGATCTGTCTTTCTATGTGCTTACTAGTGTGTACATAGGAGTCCAAGCCATTACATGTCTTTCAAGCATCCTATGTAGAAATCAACTTCAACTTCACAAGCATCTCATGAGCATCAAAATAAATGATTCAAGGTTTTCCTTCTACCCAACCTCATTTTATAACCTGCAGCAATCTATGGTCTGCAAGTTTTTCCATTCCCATTTTCATAATTCGAGTTCTGGTCATTTAACAAATTAGTAAAATACTATGGTTATAGATAATATAAAATTGAAAGTTGAATACATGTTATCTTCATTGAATATTAGTATCTTATTGGAAGGTAAACCATCTCCATTAACCATGCTCTAAGGATTGGATGAAAAAAGGTCATAGATTATCCAGGACCACATCATTTTTTAAGGAAATTCATATGGTTGATACTTTGTTTCACCATAAGTGGAAATAATTGTATTGTCATGATCTTCGGAAGGATGTGTATTTAGGCAGTGAAATCTAACATTTTAAGCAATATTTGCAAGAATATGAAGAGATCTTGCATGGATCTCGAGTTTAATTTCAAGCATATAGAATATTTGGGGGACTTTGGAATACACATACCCAACATTCAGATTGGACAAGAACAATGATTGATATCTAACATTCATAAAAAGAAATAAGAATTAATGTGTGGCTTCAATGAGGATAACAATATCCAAATTGATCTCTATTTTCTTTTGGCCTCTATTCTAAGCTCATAATCCTCATTATGAGCAAGGAAATTGATGAAGACGGGTCTAGGAGTTGATTAAATTCTTGGACCTGTGGGTAATGGGCCCAAATATGGACTAATAACGTGCATGCAAGCATTGAAAAACCCACTCTATATTCAAAACTCCAAATCAAACTTTGTTTCTAAACTGGTGATATCCACTAAGTCTAGTGGTCTTATAAAGTCTTCCAATGTGTTGATCTATGCAGGATCCCAACCAGACAATAAATTGGGTTTTACAAAAATTATGTGTCCACAAATGAACCTTGGCTCTTCCACATTGGAATGGTTGTAGACTATCGGATTTCGTTGGAGGTGGACATGAAACATTTTGGGGTGAATTGAAACAGGATTTCGAATCCAATCTCCAAGTTAATCCTCATGCAACTTTCTGATGCAAAATCCTCCATGACTGTTGATCTATGTTAATCACGATATAGACCGCTCCCGCTTCCATTGCAAGCAAGTCTCTTTGTGGCTCAACTTGTGAACACATAGACAATGTCGTTCTTCCTCCATGATATCGTTGTTTTGTGAATCACCATCGATATATTCTATGATCGATGGTGAAGTACCTGTAGTTACTCTCTCACACAATCAGGAATTTCACTTTCAGATTCATAAACACACAGATTTACGCACAAGACACAAGATTAAAATAACACAATAAGACTCTATTTGCACTAATATCAAACTCGATTTACATGGTATGGCCATGATGGCCACTCTCTCGGTCTAATTTGCATTGTGCGTGGCCTCTCCTTCAACACTCGTAGGTCATACTTAAATAACACGATACAATACAATACAATACATATCGGATCACTAAAAGGATATGATCTATCCTTAACTAAATCAAGAATATCACTCACCACGCTAACTAATTGCCACAAATTGATAACAAAAAGGATCAAATCTAAGGGAATATTGTTCTTTGGCCACGTCTGTCCACGTCCTCTCCTTCTGGAAGGTCCAAAATTCATTTGATTTGGGATAGGGTTGATGCTCCTGCATCAGAAGCCCATAGTACAAACGTTTATGACATCCTGGTCATATGTCTTATGTTGCTGCTTCCATCTTCAATCCGGTTGTCTTCCTTCCTCATGCTCAGTCAATGAGATGCAATCAAGCTTCCACTAACACCTCATCGGCTTTCTTCCTCTAGCTCAAACTTTTGGTTTCACAAGTTCACCTCCTTTGAACCTTTCGAGCATTCCTTTGCTCCTCTCTAGCTTTGCATCGACTCACTCTTTCAGAAATTCTACCCACAATTTCAACTGTGGAATTTCCTAACAACTACTACCCAACCGTGGCTGGAAGTTATTTCATTACGTAGGAGAAGTTTCCTTGCTCTGATACCACCTGATGAAGATAGGTCTAAGGGTCCATTAAATTCTTGGACATGTGGGTTATGGGCCCAAATATTGATTGATAACGTCCATGGAAGCAATGAAAAACCTGTTATGTATTCAAAACTCCAATTCAAACTTTGTTTCTAAACTAGTGATATCCACTAAGTCTAGCGGTCTTATAAAGTCTTCCAACTTGGTGATCTATGCAGGATCCTAACCAGACGATAAATTAGGTTTTACAAAAATTACGTGTCCACAATTGAACCTGGGCTCTTCCATAGTGGAATGGTTGTAGATTGTCGGATTTCATCGACGGTGGACATGAAACATTTTGGGGTGAATTGAAACAGGATTTCTAATCCAATCTCCAAGTTAATCCTCATGTAACTTTCTAATGCAAAATCCTCCATGATTGTTGATCTAGGTTAATCACGATATAAATTGTTCCCACTTCCGTTGCAAGAAAGTCTCTTTGTGGCTCAACTTGTGAACACATAGACAACGTCGTTCTTCCTCCATGATATCGTTGTTTTGTGAATCACCATCGATCTTGATCTATTATGTGATCGACGGTGAAGTACCTGCAGTTCCTCTCTCACACAATCAGGAATTTCACATTCAGACTCATATACACACAGATTTATGCACAAGACACAAGATTAAAATAATACAATAACACTCTATTTGCACTAATATTGAACTTGATTTACATTGTATGGCCAGGATGGACATGGCCACTCTCTCGGCCTGATTTACATTTTGCATGGCCTCTCCTTCAACACCCCTAGGTCATACTTAAATAACACGATACAATACAATACAATACAAATCGGATCACTGAAAGGATCTAATATATCCTTAACTAAATCAAGAATATCGCTCACCACGCTAATTAATTGCCACAAATAGATAACAAACAAGATCGAATCCGAAAGAATCTTGTTCTTTGCCCACGACTGTCCACGTCCTCGCCTTCTGGAAGGTCAAAAAATTTGTTTGATTTGGGATAGGGTTGATGCTCCTGCATAAAAAATCCACCATGATCTTAGGAATTCATAGTGAGTTGAACCTTGCACCTGCCAAATGAATTAACGTCTCTTCCATGAAGGCTCAGTTTCTTTAAAAACTGTGGAAATATAGCTAAGTCACAACCAAGTTTACTATGATTAAGAAATTGTACATACTTTTACATGTCAAGCAAGCAATGGTATGCGATCATTTTTACAAAAAAATGTTAACTTCTTAGCAGATCAATGTTTAACTTAGTATAACCATAAGTCCAATAATATACTAATGATTTTTTTAAAGCTTATTAACTCATAAAAATCAAAACAATATAAGAAAATATCTCTACCAAATATTTTTTATCATTAAAATAAATTATTAAAAAATTAACGTATTCTCTTACATATTTTCAAAATTTAATCAAATAAATATTTATATAAAAATAAATATAATAAAGACATCCTTTTAATTATATATATATAATAGTTTTATGCCATGTAGAACAAAACAGTTAAAATCAGATGTATAAATACAGACAAATAAACTATTCCCAATGGTATGTAAATATATTATTTAATAACAAATTTTATACAAGTAAGAACAAATCCAACATCATATGAAAAAGATGAATGGATAACCATACAACTTTTCTTGCATCATTTTTGAGAATTTTTTTATATGTAGGGATCCCACCCGAGGAAAGGAATGCAACCACCCACCGAACCCGTTATTAATCGAGAATACAAAACAAAAGGACAAGTATATCTATTTTTCCAACGACAAATAGAAAGAGAGATTTATGATTTGACAAGTGAAATAAATGGGATCTACCTTCACAGAAATGAAAGATGTAGATGGACTCGTGTTATTAAAATGTTACTATTTACATTTTTACTTGATTTGTCAAATTATAAGATAAGTATTTACATTTACTTGATTTGTCAAAGTATGAGATGAAAAAATATTTTTATGAATGAATTAAATCATGGGTTTGTTTCTTTTTTTTTAAAGAGAAATTTGATTGGGAAACTTATCAATACTTTCACATATTTTATGGATAAGGGCAGTAAGTTGTCGGTCAATTTAGTTGAAGGCTTTGCATCAAAAGACTCAATGATCAAACTTGTAACTTCTTCCTAAACTAAGAGTGTGTGCACACGTCTTACCAATTGAACTAACCGTTGGGGCTTTGGTTTTGGTTATATATATATATATATTATTAATAGAATAAAGTTTCTTATTATTTGAATTGTTAATAACCCGGACGGGTTGTTAGCTGGCACAACATGTGGCTTAATGGTTGATGGGACAGACGAGCGAGAAAAGGTGGCGAGCTAAGGCGTTTCGGATGATGACCATGGAGTTGCTACCAACCCATCGAATTAATGTGCAGAACAATATTGATAACAGAGGTGATAGGGTCTCTCATGCGACATTCATTCCTCCTTGACCATGATCTCTAGCTTGATCAACCATGATCCTCACCCGAAGCAGCATTCCTCTTGCAATTTTAACGCTCGACCTTCTCGGGTTTGGAGCCTCTGTTACGTTCTGTTTGCGTTGGACAATCATCAACCCAGAGACGACTATGAATATTTTTGCAAGAAACATGCTTCGCCCTGGTTGTAGAGGAAGATGTGGTGGGAGGAAAAAAGGCCATGGTCGTGGTGATTTGGAGATAGGCCTTCCTGGGCAACTTGACCGAATAACAAACACCCTCCTCCTTCTGTGAAATGACTTCAGTGAGCTAGAGGAAAAATGCCAAGTGCGTCTTCTCGAGCTTTGGGACAAAATACAGGCTATTTTGGACTGGTGTGTGGAGGTGGCTATGAATTTTCGTCTTCCTTTGCCACTTCTCACGACCATCACTGCGGATGGCACCATTCTTGGTATTTTTTTAGAATGATAAGAATGAAGGTAGTGAAGTTGCAACTCCTGAGGTGACCACCGGGGTTAAAGAAGAAGAGCAAGTAGCAGGGGAAAAGGAAGTTAAAACAAACATGACCTGCACTAAAGGCGACATCAATTCTGAAGCCAGCATCAACCACACTACACCATGCCATGAAGACAATGTTAAGGTCAAGAACGAGCCCAAGCCATCCACTCTGCGTCCATGCACTAGTGCTAGTTATCAAGTATCTTCTTTCTGTTCATGTCTTTTTTCTGAAGTAGGAATGGAAACCGTTTTTTGTTGCTTAGATGTTAAACTCATGTTGGCCTCAGGCTTATAGTTTTTTTTTCTTATGAATAATGTAATGATCATGATAGAACCATTTTGATGAAAGGTCATGACTGCAACGGGATTTGTTTTCTGGCCATGAGAGTCTCCCTGTCTCAACATTTTTGTGTATTATCCTTTGTATTTTAATATGAATTTCTAACTTACAATATAAAAAATTAAGCATCTACGTAATTTTTTTATTTTTATTAGTAATGAGAACTTATAATGTGACATTATAGGTTATTTCTAACATTTGAATAGTTGATCAAATATCTATCGAGAGTAATGAAGTGTTCTACAAATTATGGGGGAGATGTTTTAATGTTAAGAAAAAAAGTAATTAAAGTTTTGTTTTGTGTTATAAAAAAAAAATTGATCCATTTTAAACCAATATCTATCAAGTAGAGGGATCCAATTTGTTGAGGTGTAAAATTTAAAATAAAAAAAATTATACCTCAAGAAATTGGAACCCTCTGAGTTTGTAATAGATCCTTTTATATATATATATATATACATACTTGTGGTTCAAGTTTCACATGTTGTTTCACTATATTTTCATAAATATGACTTCAAGAAGTAAGGGTTTCTAAATGATCTTGAAAACAACTTTATACTTGTCAGTTTGACATTTTTGCTATAACTTATGTTCTATGATGTTTTAGATAGTGAATCTCACAACAAATAAAGTAGAAATCTCGAAGTAACTATGGTGCAAGTTTTAGATGTTGATTCGCTATAGTTTTAGAGTTATGTTATTTGGAAGTAAAGGTTTTTGTATATTACGAAGGAATTTTGAAGTAGATTATGGTGCATCTATTGAAAGAGGTGGTGTTTCTTGGAAAAGTGCAGATTGACATATTATTATAATACAGAAGGAAATTCAAGCGGAAGCAGAGGAAACAACAGTTGCAATAGTATTAACAACAATCGGAGATGGGTGTCTTCAGTAGGTCGGTGCCTACTTATTACCGAGATTGTGCTCAATTGAGGAGATTGGTGCCTACATATTGTTGAGTTGGTGCTCATTTGAGGGGATTGATGTCTCCAGTAGGTTGGTGTCTACAAACTTTGTAACAATAGGTTGGTGTCTATATGAATTTATAAAGATAAGTTTTGTGGTTTTTACCCAAAAGAGTTTCCATGTTAAATTTTGTGTATTGTGAATTTAGTTTATGTGTATTTATTGTTTCAAAGTAAATGAATGATTGATATAAGAAAAATAGCTTATAGTGATTCAACCCTTTCTCAGTATAACTATAAGTCCAACTGTATAATAATGTTTTTTTTGTAACGTGTTAACTCATGAAAATCAAAATAATATAAGAAAGTTTCTCTAGTAAATATTTTTTATCATAAAAATAAATTATTAAGAAAATATTTTGTTCCATAAATAAATATAATGATTACAACTTTGTCAATTTTTGTTAGCTCATTCAATTAAGTTGTGGGTCTCATCAACATGGCGACCCGGGTTCAATACTCTTAGGGGTTAGTTGGGAAGAGACACTAAAAAATCCAACTATGTTAAAGGTAGGTGTGGCCCAGGCCAGGTACGATCCCAAGTGATTTTGATGGCTTAGATACTCATGTGTTATGGTTTCTTAGCCAATAATAACCTTGAATGAGAATTTTTCAAAAAAAATGGATTAAAACTTTAAAAATAATAATAAATTGTTTTTTTTAAATATTAAAAAAATGTAATATAACATTTTCATAAAATTAATAAATATATAAAATACTTTATTTCACACATATAGAGAAGTAAATAAACTATTACAAATGGGATTTAAATATATTATTTAACACATTTTATACAATTAAAGCTCAAATCCAACCTCATATGAAAAAGATGAATGGATAAGTATACAACTTTTCTTATATCAACCCCATAAACCCCGTTATTAATGGAGAATATAAAACAAAAGGACAAATAAATCTATTTTTCTTGTGGCAAATAGAAAGAGACTCTTATGGGACCTACCTTAACGGAAGATAAATGATGTAGATGGACTAGTGGTATTAAAACGTCACTATTTCCTCCTACTTTGTGTCAACTATAAGATTATGTATGGTAAAATATTTTTTCGAAACTACTTAAATCATGCTTTTGGTCTTAGTAGAATGATGTTTTCTTAATTATTTAAGATTAAATGAGTTAAATCATAGTTTTGGCTTTATATATATTATTAATAGAATGATGTTTTTTTATTATTTTAGTTTTTTAAAAGTAGACATGTAATTTATTTTTCTTATCAATAATGAGAATTTGAATTTAAAATGTAATATTCTATGTCTTTTTATATATTTTAATAATACTATGAAGAGTAATGAAATGTTTTGGGGGAGATGTTTTGGTCTTAAAAAGTAAATATCAAAACGTAGGTTTTAGTAGATGTTAATTATTATGGTCTTTGTTTAATAGGTGTGTTTTTATAATATACATATAAAAGATAATATTAAATAAATATATGTGAAAATTTTATATTATAATATTATTAAAATTATGGTAGAGTATTAAGTTTTGATCCCAAAACTTCAAAATACATAGGGATGGGATGGATTATCTCATTTACAATCTTACATCCAACAATATTTTTTTATATATAATAGTGTTTTTGATAATGAAATAAAGGAGTATGAAATTTTTGTGTTTAAGAGGCATATTTTTTTTTTTCAGAGGAAAAAATACCAGTCTTTGATATTCATGAGAATCAAAAAGACATCTTATACAAAGTCCATGCATATGACCGTTCAAATACTGCCCCCACCCATGTGAAAATAGTAAATTTCAAAACAGTCAGCCAAAAACATAAAGAAGACATCACAAAGTCTGATCATTAGCAGACTTTCTCATCATTCCTGGTAGAACCAGGTCAGAAATATCAAGTATATCAGATGTGCCCTGCAAATATACAATCATGAGGAGCATCAAACAGCTAGCTGATGGACTCAAAAACAGACAATGAACAACCAAATCCAGACAGAACATATCCAATACTGAAAAGAGCATAATAAGGCCATCATAAATAGAAATAAAATATGGCCATCAAAAAAGTGTGAAGTGGCCTTCTCCAATGACCAATCCATCCAGTGTTTCCGAGAAATAACCAGTGCCCATTGCCAAATTGAGTGCCTTTTTTGATAACCCATCAGCTAGCATATTATGTTCCCGGAAAATATGATTGAAGGTCACCGGAGGAACATGATGTAGCATAGAAAATATCTCATCGCACCAATGTTTTAGTGTGGGAATCTCAAGAGCAGAAAGTCTTTTAACCCAGGAGATAATCACCATAGAATCACCAAGAATCAGTTGAATAGGCAGTCCCATCAGCATGCTGACACGGAGAACAGACCACAGTGCCAGTAGTTCAGCACGTGTATTGGTGCTGTTTCCACAGCCCACAGCAAAACTGAGAAAATGTGAATCACTGATATAGATAACAAAACCTGCGCCACCCTTATGAAGTTGAGCAGCGCCATCAAAATAACCAATAGGAAATAAATGTGTTGGCTTAGGACCGATTAGTCTGCAGGATGATTTTAAATGGGGCACAGGGTGTAAGGCAAGGTAGCTGTCAATGCGTGATATGATGAGGGGGGTCACAGGTATATCTTCTTCAAAAATACAACTGTTTCTGAGTAGCCATAAAGTACCAAAAGACAATGATCGGGGTATATCGAAAGGAGGCATATGTAGCAGTGTTATTAAACGAGTGAGTTAGAAAAGACAAGATAGTGCTGTGCTGAGAGAGTGAAAAACCCAGGGTGGCCGAGTAATGTTTAAGGATATTAAAAGAAAATGGACACTTTAAAAACATATGACCACAATCCTCTGCACTGCTCTTGCAGAAAACACATCTGCTGGGCCCTGAGAAACCGCGAGAATGGAGGTGGTCCCAAGTAAGGATTCTATCCTTAAACAGCAACCAGGAGAAACAAATAATCTTCAGAGGAAGCTTCATGGCCCACAGAAGAGAGCAAACCCGAGTATGATCATCCTCAGCAATGTCGTGATGTATACAGTCATATACCCGAGCCGCGCTAGGAGTACCAGCATATTTACCATAAGTCCACAGTAGTGAGTCGTTCTCCAAATTCAGACTGATTCTATTATAATCCAGGCCTCTTATATATGTATTCCACAGATTAATCCAATCATTACCTAAATCCAATTCTTCAGCAGAAAACCAATTGCCAGTTCCCATATTTTTAGCCTGATCCAAAGTGCATATCCCATAATCTTCAAGGTATGTACGCAGGTCATTTGGTAGAATGTAGGAACATCCAAGGCCAACAATAGGGTCGGCCCCAACTCTAATCTCAATGCCCTTGCCCACTTGCCAGATGAGTCCCTTCCCAATCCAATGCAAAGAATCCATAAAACCTTTCCATATGATTGAAATATTCCAATGCCTGAATTGTTTATTCCTGAACCAATTATGAACTGACATATTTTTCATATATTTTGTCTTCAAGATCCGATGCCATATGCCCCCATGAGTCATGGCAAACCAGAAGTTTTTCATCCTGAGTGAAATACAGAAATGGGGGAGATGTTTTATGCCCCATCCACCCTAGGAGATAGGGCGAGCCAGAGATAGCCAGTCTATCAAATGGAACTTCTTTTTTTTATCATTTGACCCCCAAAGAAAAGAGTAAATGAGTGATCTGAGCTTGCTTAATATGGATGAAGGGATCGAAAAAAGGGCACACCAGTAAACCGGCAGGCTTGTAAGAACAGATCGTACCAGTACTAAACGACCACCCAAAGATAGTAACCGATTAGTCCAATGGCTGATACGTTTTTCGAATTTATTAATAAGCCAAACCTAGTCTTTAGAAAGATAGCCCGAGGGCTTCAAATGGAAACCAAGGTATGTGAAACCAAGATTGAGGTGAGAGAATCGATATGGTAAGATACCCGAAATTCTGCCAAGCAGTGTTGCATCCAGATCATTATGTAGGAAACAGGATTTATTCACATTGATATCCATGCCTGATGCATCACAAAAGGTTTCAAGGATGACCTTAAATGCAATCCAATCCTCATAAGTACCCATTCCAAATAAGATCACATCATCTACAAAGAGCAGATGAGTGATAGAGAGATGATGGGAGATTTTGATTCCTTTTATAACTCCATTACGCTTGGCATCCTCGATCAGCAAGCTAAGACCCTCAATGACCAAGATAAATAGTAAGGGAGATAAGGGACAACCCTGTCGAATGCCCCGGGTAGCGGTGAAAAAAGTAGATGGCGAGCCGTTGACAAGGACAACATAGTTGACAGAGGTGATACATCCCATAATCCAGTTTACACCCACCAGAGGAATACCAATCTGAATGAGAATCACCCGAATAAATGTCTAGTTCACTCTATCAAATGCCTTAGTCAGGTCTAGTTTAAGGATCAGGGCAGACTGCTTCTTTAATTTAACAGAGTGGAGAACTTCTTGTGTGATGGCAACAGGCTCGTGAATCAGCCTATTCTTGAGAAAGCCAAATTGATGAGGAGAGATAGATGAGTCCAAGAAGGGCTTGAGTCTAGTAGCAGCCACTTTAGCAATCAACTTGTAACACAGATTGCAAAGGGAGATGGGCTGAAAGTCTCCAAAACTAGAAGGATTGTCAATCTTAGGGATGAGAGCAATGAAAGTAGAGTTTATAGCAGGTGCAACTTTAAGAGGCATATTTTATACTTTAGTATGGAGTGTGTGTAAATTCTTCAATGCTCATCCTAAAGTTGATACATGTCTTTTTTTTTAAATACTAAAATATTATAAAAATATAGCATATAAATTATTTAAAGCATTTGCAACTATATAGAGAGATAAACACTTCCTTACAATTTGCATTGTAAAAAGAGTTTGGAACTTGAGATATTTTATTTCTTTGGACTTTCGATATATCTCCTTTTAAAATAAATCTATATTGGTATATTGCAAGGGCATTTGATATTTTTTCTAATTTTAATGAAGAGTGACTTGACTCATAATCTAATGGTCCATTTTTTTCTCATTTTTCTTTTTTAAATGTTAAAAAAATAATATAATGTTGTTATTTAAAGTCTCTTATTAATAGACTATAATATTCAATAACATTTTCTAAATTTATGAAATTTTTAAGGGATTTTTATTTTTATTATATCAAAATATATAACATTTTTAAATTTCTCAAATTTTTAATGGATTATTATTTTTATTATAGAAAAATATATAATTTTTTATTTCATTTATGGTTTAATATCTACTATTTTGATCTTAGGAATTATGTTTAAAGTTTTATTTATATTAAAAAGTATATTTATGAGTTTCTATTGTATATAAGGAATGAGTGAAACTAAACTTTCATTTTATTGAGCCTCCTCCCAATACATCTTTCTAATTAAAAAACCCCAATTTTACAAGATAACCCTTTTTACACCTCTTAGAATACCTATATTGTCAACAAGTTGAAGCTCCCATGGTCTTTCCCTATTGATAATGACTACCTATAAAAAAATGAAAACATGACTAGGTATCTAATGTATAAAAACAAGACAAACAACATGAAGGTATGGCCATCTTACATCATCAACACATTTATTACAAAGGGGATCCATATGAGCATATCAAGCATTACATAGGGGCTCACAAGAGCATCATGTCAGTTACGAAAATTGAACTTGGGTGGGGAGGGTAACAATCATTCCTCCCAACCACCGAAGCTACATGCAATGGACTAAAACAAGAACACTCTCACCTGCTCCATAGTGGCTCCATAGTGAAATAAGGCTAAAACATGGTTGATAGGCCAATTTCTCCATAGTGAAATAAGGCTAAAACATACTTCGTAGACCAATTTCAAAATATTTGTCATAAGAATATGGTGATCTAAGAATATTAATTCAAATAAACAAATGTAAAAAGCTATGTTGCACGGGGACCCGTCCCCACCAAAATTTCCCGTGTTTCCCGCGTTTTGGGGACTCTGGAACTCCTCGGAAATGTCCCCAATTCATCGTGGGCTCCGTTGGGGACTTATGAGACGTACCCTAAATGTACCTGTCAAAATTGGGAACTTCTCAAGAACGTCCCTCGACCAATCGGGGACTCCTGGACGTCCCTCAACTTACATAATTAAAATTTAAAAAAAAAACAAAATGATTAAAAACTTAACCTAAACCTCCCCTTATTGCTCTAACCCGCAGCCCCCTCCCATTCTCTCTACTCTATCCTACGTTCCTAACCTACACTCCAACTTACTATACCTGCATAACCCTATGGTCTACACATCACTCCAACACTCTAGCACCTGCATAACCCTCTGCTCTATGGTTCTACCCATCACTCTACGCACCGCTACTTGCTAGGTTGGCTCTTGTCTATAGTCCCATGCACAACTCCCCTATCTATGCCCCCCACTTCCTACAATCTCACGTGTGTCCCTCTCAGCTTAAAGAGCACAACTCGTGGCCCCCTCTCGAATCTCTGGCTCTTGGCACATGCTCAAAGTTTGAGTTCATGGCTCAACACAGGCTCACACTCACAATGAGTTTGCCCCCTCTCAACCACAACACGCCGCAAAGCACATGTATTTCATATTTTGATATCTTACATTTTTATTTTTTATTTTTATGTTTTTTGGTAAAAATCTCAGTACATGTTATTATAGTTTTATAAAAATATAATTAAATATTTACAAATGTCAAATTACAAATATAAATTTATTTGTTATTTTAAATTTCTAAATGATTCATCATTGTAAATTTTTACTTCTATCTTGACTTTCAAGTTTTAAGTTACTGTTTAATAGTTAACTTAAAAGTTAGAACTATTAAAAGTCACAACATGACATCGTACTTCTAAAGCCCTTGGTTGAGGGTATCAAATTCAATTATTTGTTTTTTTTAATTGTTGAAGTATGTGATAATGCAATCTATCATCTAACTTAAAAACTGTATCTATTCTTTTTCCCAATTTGAATGATCTAAACAAGCTTTATTGACAAATTAAAACACTTATTTTAAATATCTTAAAAATAAAATTTTGAATTAAATAAAAGACATATTTTTTTATACTATATTTTTTCAAAACCCTTTTTGAC
The DNA here is from genome assembly GCA_001517045.1 of Pseudotsuga menziesii. Lineage (NCBI taxonomy): Eukaryota > Viridiplantae > Streptophyta > Pinopsida > Pinales > Pinaceae > Pseudotsuga > Pseudotsuga menziesii. Next base: position 28,043 of record LPNX010478161.1, on the reverse strand, counting down.
TAAGAACAAAAAAAAATAAAAATCCAATTCATTGTATTTATAACAAAATACAACCTATTATTAACCAAATTCAATCTTTGTCATATAATTTCAAATACATTCTACAGAGGATAAGATTTCATAATCTATATACTCATAGTCAATATAACAAGTAACCAAGAAAAATCTATAAAAACCTATATATTGGTATTCTCATGGTTGGAATTCCATTTCATCTCTATCTTTTAAATTATTATTTTTTTACTTTTTAAGCTTTTATCTCTCTAGTCACATAATGTTTCACTAAAATAATTACTCTTCAACCACCAGGTAGAATTCTTTCATTAATAAATTTATATTAAAGAATTGAAGCAATGAAGAAATTAGTTTTTATAATATACTTAACAAAAATATAATAAAATTATTTATCAAAAATAACACAAACCAATAATTAACACCCACCAATATCATGCAATATACACCCATTAGCATCCATATTACTTGCAATTAAAATTTGGATTTGAGAAAGGATTTCAAAGTTTAGCCTCTAGAAAAACTAACAAAAAATTAATAATGACTTAAAAAAACTACTAAACTTTAAAAATAAATTTTGGAAAATTGTTTGCTGGTCTAACAGTCTCTCAAAATATTTAAAAAAAAAACACAATAACACTCTTCCAAAATATTTTAATATTAAAATAAAAATACCCAATAATAAACAAAACGTCCTCAAATTCCAATACTATTCCTGACCTAAACATGTGATAATGACTGAAGGTACCCTAAAAAGACCAAAATAAATAAAGATGCCATCTTTCTTTATTAAAAATTGTGCCGTGTAGCACTTAATGACTCAAAATCTGATTTGATAAGAAACTACGCCGTGACTTCATAAATGAAATGACTTTTTGTCCATAAGCCTATCATCAACAACAACGTGCGCATGATCCATTTGATTATAAGCCATTAAATCTGCGCATTATCATGTAGAATAATGCTCTCTGGATTTGATTAGTCCATGGCCAAAATGTTCTCTTTTTGAATTTTTTTTATAAGTGTTGGAAAATTGGATGATCTTTTCTGTTAATACTTATTATACTCATAAACTAAAAATATAGCAAGAGCTATCTATTGAGTTGCAGAGCATTTAATGTGGCTGCAGCAAGTTTGATGGTAGTTGGATCTTGAGCTGCTCGAGATCCAAGGGTCATCAAACCTGCTGCAGCAACATTAAATGCTTTGCAACTCAATAAATAGCTCTTGCCAAAAAGTATATTGCACCAAAAAGTATGTTGCACCAGAATCATTTCTTTCTTTAGACTAATCATCAAATCAAATGACTAATGTCGATTGTTGAATAGTGTTATGTCACGAATTCTAGAGTACAGATTGATAAGTTTACAGTCGAAAATCAAATGAAAGTCATGGTGAAGTCCCACTTAATAATGTTTGATTTCTACCTATATGACGCAGAAGCGCGCCATAAAATCTGATGTTGAAACTTGAACCCACATAAACAGTGTTAGATTCGTCACCTTACGCAGTACCTAGTACATCCAACTTCCAAGTCAAGCTTGCTACGTGCGTGATCAGCTTTATTGAGTTCAGGAGACGCTCGACAACTTTGTCACATTCGAGGTGGGTGGGTCCGCGGCACAGTCGCGAGGCCGAGATTCCATATTTCCAGTCAGGATAAGCGTTCACCAAATCGCCCCCGACTCGCCGGAATCCGGCAGATAAATTTTGGTGAAAATCATATTTTCCAGGATTTAAATCGTAATTTTAATCATCTGGGTAGTTTTAAAATGCCCGATTTAGTGTAGGAAGGGCTAATAAGATTAGTAGAATTCCAAAATAACGAAATAAACAATTTCACAGCAAACATTTGACTGATTTTGATCAAAAATCGGCCGGAAAAACGGGGCGATTTGGTGAACGCTTATCCCACGCGTCCAGTCGGTGGCAAAAATGACCTGCAGGCGGTGGCAGCCCTATATATATGAGTGGTTCAGTGTAGCTTGAGACACAGGCAGGCAGAGGTATCTGAGAGCTTAGATTACAAGTGAAATTTTTAGTTGTTCTGTATTTATCAATTTTCTTGGCAATATGTCGAGCGCCGATTGTGCAAACTGCGACTGCGCAGACAAAACCCAGTGCCCGTATGAAATCTAAGGCTCTTGTTTTAGCTTTTTCAGCTCAATTTCTTGTATCAATTTCTATTCTTTTCAAATTTCATGTACTTGTTCCTCATGAGTTCGAGTCTAAGGAGCTACACTAAGCTCGTACCATGTTTGGATTGTTTTGTTGCACAGCAAGAAGGGCTTCCAGATTGACGGTATTGTGGAGACCGGCTATGAGATGGGGTATTGCTTTCTCGTTATATATTTGCTTTCAATGGTTTCAGCATGATATGATATGATATGATAATTATTGAATGTATTTGGGTTTTTATGCAAACAGGCATGGTGCAGATGTAGTATATCTGGAGAACGACTGTAAGTGCGGCCCCAACTGCAAGTGCGGTACTTGCAGCTGCCACAGTACCTGATTATATATAGTCTCTTGAATAGTACTAGTGTCTCCCATGGGGGTCTGATAAAGCCTGTATTTCATACTATATGTATGTTTTATCAGATCCAATGGCTGGTTGTGCAGTGCCATAGAGGCTACTGTACCTGGACTCCTAAATAAAGGCTTAGGTTTAGACAGTCTTTGGATTTTCAGTGTGGCTTTTATTGTTTATGACATGTTTATAATTATTATATTATAATACTCTCTGCAACCTAAGTTATCTCTGGTCTCATTTTCAAATGCTTGATGCGACTGTACATATAACGAGATATGGGATTTTCTCTTGATATTTTGATTCAGAAAGCAAAATAGTTATGATATGCTTATAGAAGGTAAAATAACAAAATTTGCTGATTCGTTTTATCTCTGCTATATAATCATTTCGTAATACACTGAAAAAGCTATTACAAACGATGACAATAATAATTGGGAGAGCATACGAAGAATGAGATCTCAAGGTAGACCTTCCTAGATTTTAATCTTGCACCTGTTCTTAGTTCTGATTTAAAAGGATGACAAAATTGCCATTTACATTTAAATTTGTTTAATCTTGCACCGCTTTTTACCTTAAATTCTGATTTAAGAGATGAACAAAAGTCATTCTTATTTAAATAAGTTTGACAGTATTAAGAAATCTAATCTATAATTTCTATGGATTAATCAGTCAAGAATTTGAAGTCGATGATGATGGAGATATATTTTAGCCTAGATTTTAAATTCCCAAATGATTCGATGACAATGGACCTATTCTTTTTAGCAACATAATAAATAATAAATATTTTCTACGTAATTTAGATTTTAGAACAGAGGTGATATAGACTTAAGTTATATGTATTGAAAACTGGATTTTGTGGGTTATGATCTTGGTTTTGAGGTCTTATTTAGAGGTTGAATTTGCTTTAAGGTTACAAGTGCATAAGTTGTCCAAGTAATTCTAAGCAAGCTTTGTTATGGAGTGTTTAGGGGAACTTAAAGTTAGGGTCCTTGGGTCCTTGTGGAGTTATCATAGGAAATTTCCTAGGTAGTTTCATCGTGATAGAAAAAAATTCCATATAGAAAGAGAACATTACATTTACGAGGGTTTTAGTGGAGATGAATTTAAGAGATTGGCTTCTTGAGGAGTTGGACATTATGTTGGGTGATTGCTCCTTTACATAGAAGCTAGACTTAGAAGATCTTACCGTCACATGCAATGAATTCAACATGAAATTGGGAATTTATGAGAAGACTATAAAAATCCAAAGAAATTTTGACTTCGAGTAAAAAAGCATGTGAACTTAAAGAAATTTAAAGGCACATAGAAAGGTGAAGATTATTTTCTAGATATGAATTCAAATAAGATAGAATCCCTCACTCATAAAGATACTCAAAGAAAAACAAAATAGTATAGAAGTTGGTACAAGTGTACTTTCTCCAAAAAAATACTCACAAGGTATGCCTCTAGATTATTTTAGTTTTATGTATCTAGTTGTCTTAAATGTTTCTCTATTTCGGTTGGCGGTTCAAGTAATGAGATCTTGGTGGAAGAAACCTTAAGGGACAGAGACTGTAGGGTTCCATTTGGTATCCTTGAGCCCTCCTAAAGTTTTGAGCCTATTATTAACCTCAATTCTCCTACATTGGAATTGTCGTCCAAGGTTTTGACATCCCATATACAAGTGGGAGGGGTTAAGAAAATCTATTTGTTTGATTTGGTTGGTTTAGGGACAAGAGAATAATAACTTCATTCAACCACATCCTTTGGAAACTACTATAAACCCATGAAATATATTATAAATTCAATCTATCAACTAAGATTTAAAAAAAATACCAAGTTGACATGGATGTGATTGTGGTAGGGGGCTTAGCTCTTGACCTTGATTTTCCTTCTTCTATCAAATGGAAGATATTCCAAAATCTAAGTCTTAGGAAAAGAAGGAGATTGTGGATGGGGAAGTACATAAAAACACTGGTGTGCTTAGAGTAAGGAAGACCCCTAAGGATGTTCCAAAATAATTACTATCCTTTAATGCCAAAGGGGTTAGATGCACCCACAAGCAACAAGCCCTAAAGTGTTTATGTGAAGCCTACAATCCTAGTGTTTTTCTTTTACAAGAAACTATGGATGTGGGGTCTAAGACTATAATAGATATTTTCCCTTTCTTTTTGGGAGATCAGAATTTATGTTTAATTGATGATAAAGGATCCTCAAAGAGGTTTGGTCACATGTTGGAACCCTAATTTGGTTTCTTTCTTGTATTATTATTTATTTGTAGGTATAGATATAGAGGTATTTTCAAAGGATTTGAGTAAGATGTGTAAAATTGCCAACTTGTATGGCCTCATGGTGATCAAAGACATGTGGTAAGTTCACACAAAGAAACTATGTCATAGTAGGTACACTCATGGGATATTAAAGAATGCCTCTAATTTCACTACATATTGATAATTATATGCCAAAATCCTTATATTGATCCCCCTTCACAATACATCCTTCCAATTAAAAAACCCTACTTTTACTATATAGCCTTTTCTATACCCCCTCCCCCCCCAAAATCCTAGAAACCCCCCTTACCCTACATCAACCCCTCCCCTAAACACCTACAATATATTGACCTTAATTTTCACAATGTAAGAACACCCCTTTATGAATGAATGTGATAAGATTTTGGTCAACAAGGTGAAGCCCTCGTGATTGAAGGCCCTTCTAGGAAGGGTTGGGTGAGTTTGGTATTCTTTATGGTGACAATATAATAGTAGGAAAGAGTATAAATTTAACTATTAGTAATCAAGAGATTTGGTGGGAGGTGGTAGCAAAAAATTCCCTTATGACTTTTTTCTAGGTCATTTATAGAATCTTAGAAGTTGGTAGATGTAGAACTAGTATTTAAAATTAATGCCCACTTGGAGGAATGGTAGGAAAGAAAGAAATGAGATTTCTAGATATTAAACATATTTATGATTGTTCAAGTTTAATACTAGACATTACAAGGATAAAGTCATTGGTAGGGTAGGGAGGTTGCTTAGATTATTTTTGTATTTTGTTGTACAAAGAAAAAACACTACTAGAAAAAGTGAGATAAATGACTATGTAACTAAAATAACTAGTCACAAGAGTGTTTTTGAGCTAAAAATGACTAAATTAAAGGAACATAACTAAAAATAACTAAATTAAATGACCGATTTATTAATCAGATAAAAATATAACTAAATATTTAGTCACACAATTACTAATTACTAAAAACCCAATTTACTTAATTTACTAGAAATGTAGAATTTAATTAATTTTATACATTATATAATGCCTCTTCAAAACTTTTTACTTGTCTTATTTTAAAAAATTAATCTATACATTTTTTTCCTCTTTCCTTTATCTTTCATGAGGAAGAGAAGGCCCGCGGGTTCAAGGAAGAGGAGGGTTGAGGGTTTGACTGTGAGAAGGGTTGAATTGCTTTGTGGAGGAAATCATGGCCTCTAAGCCTTCCTTTTCTTTAGCTTTGGGTTGAATTTATTTGTAGAGGAAATCATGGCCTCTAAGCTTTCCTTTTATTTAGCTTTCAGTAAGAAGAGGAGTGTAAGGGTTCAAGGAAGAGAAGAAGGGTAAAATTACATTGTGGAGGAGAAAATCGTGGCCTCTAATCCTTGAGTGGAATTTTGGAGAGGGGTCGAATATTGTGGATTCGTTCTTGAAAAGAAGGAGGCCCAGTAGAGAAATATTTTAGATTACCACTGTAATCGTTTGTACATTGAAATCCATTCTTTACCTTTTTGCTAGACAATAGTGTACCTTGGAAGCAATATTTGGTCTTCAACAAAGAGGATTCTAGGGAAACAAGAGCATTACCAGGGATTGTGAAAGGTGTAAAAATTCCAGAGTGCCCATTCAACACATAATGCCCATAAGACCTGAACTTTGAAATAAGAGGTATTTATTTTATTGAATTCATGACAATATTATTTTGTGGGGTGGGGGGGGACATTCATTGGAAGGTTGTGGTTAGGTATGTATAGTTGTGGCATGTTGGAAAATACTATCTCGATTCTTCTCATCTGCAAGGTTTCGAGCCTCGTCATTGGCTAAATACACATGCTTGTTGTATCGGATGTTCTCTGTGATTTCCTTAATGAATAGTTGGAGGTGTCATTTCCCATGTATGAGAAAAAGGTCATGGGTGGTAATAGTAGTTGCACATGGACATTAACATAGGTAATTTTCAAGGAGCATATTGAGTAGAACCAAATCCAGTGGTTTTAACCAACTAGGGTCACCCAACATAAACACATAAATGTGTTTCTTTTACTCAATAATTTGGTTTTGAGAAGCATGGGAGAGGAAGGGAAGGATTAATCCTATTCAATGGGGGAAAGGACAAACCAGACGCATGGGGAAGAACTAGAGCCTTAGAGCCTAACCAATGAAATGAGGGAGGAGGAAGAGGCAACACATTCATTTTTTGATCATTCGATATGCCTAGACCAAGATGAATAAACTCATTTATGGCATGTTTTGCTCCTAATGCTCTTTCCACCCCACCCATCCAACATTGTCAGTGTGGATCCTAAAAGCTAGCGTTTAAGATTGTCTTATTTGCAATTTTTTTATAGATTGTCTTACCAATGACGTGTGACGTGTTCTAAATGTAGCGACATGTATTTCAACATATTTGGGCGTGAAGGGAAGGACAAAATCAACAATATTACGACACTTTTCTTGAATTTGGTAAAATGTTTTTGGAAAATTCACCACCTCCACTCACAATACGTGAATCCATATCTCAAATTCTATGTGAGAGAGATCATGATGAACTATTTTACAATAAGAAATGTGTCAATGGAAAACTCTCTGATCGTTGTGGAAATCTAGCTTTATTCCAAAATAAATATCCTATTGATAATGATTAGTCGCTGTCGAATGTAACCATTAATTGGAGAGGATATAAATACATCAAGTATGCTACAAGTTCTAGTGACACGCTTTCTGGATGAATATATTTGCGAGAAGATAAAATATGTATGACTGATTTTATGAATAATTTTGAAAATGAAATTTATAAATACACCAAGCATTTAGATAGAGCACGATGGCAAGACCTTCAATTAAAACAGTCTGGTTAAGTTTTTCCACCTCGAACAATTTTGTTTATGGTTGATTTTGTAGAAAACTACACATTTTCTACACAAAAGGAGGTTCAAAGTGAATACTATCATTATGACCAAGTTTCAATATTCATCCATGTTCTATATAGACATTCTCAGCACAATGTTGATGGAATTGAAAGCACGTGTGACAATCGAGATATGATTAAAGAATATCATTTGTATATTTGTGATGATCATACACACTATACAAATTTTGTACTACATTGTATTGAAAATATTTTCTATGAATCATTAAAAACACGTGACGTTAAATTCAATGAACATTGGATATAGTTGGACGGATGTGCGATACAATTTAAATCTTTAGGATCATTTTCTTGGTTATGTCATCTTCATAAAGCATCGAACATTAGACATTGTTGGAATTTCTTTGAAACTAGACATGGAAAAGGTGAACATGATGGTGCAGGAGCATGTGTAAAAAAACACTTTGTATATGGAAAATGAACCATTCTTCAGTGCGATTTCATTCAGTTGAAAAAGTTGTCCAATTTTTTCAATTACATCTAAGCTATGACTATAGTTAACATTCAAAATATGTGTGTAGGTATGTAAATAGATTTTTTTATATTTCTGGGTGTGTGCAAGAAGTTGAGGGACCCTTTAGATGCAATGGTGGAGTGAAGTCATTCACTCTTGATCCAAAAAAAAGAAATCAACCCAAGCAACACCGAACTTGCCAAGCCTAGTCCCAAGGCTGGCAATGGTCATGCCAACTAGGCTAGTAAACAAAATTGTGCCTCCGTTTTAGTCAAGCTAATAGCGTGCGCGATTTCCTTTGCTAAAACAGAGGCGCGATTGTTAAAACCTGTTTTTCATTTTAAACCGACCGAGGCCGTCCTTTTCTCATTTTCGGCACGGCTATTGGACGAACGAAGACGAAACCTCGACTGTGCATACGCGATTTTGGGTGTGCTTGAGCCCTCCATCTCCACCTTTGGATTAACCTTCCCTTTGTGAGGTAATTTCTTCAATTTTTTTCATGTTCTTTTCATTTTCTACATCAATTTATTTGCCTTGTCTACAATAATTTTGTAGTATGATTAGGAGGTAAAACAATTGCACTAAAAGAATGCTACGTCAGTCCTCTCTATGTTGAATCATTTGTAGCTACTTCATTTCTAAAAGAATCTTTAAAAAACTTAAAATAGCTATTATATTTTGTTATTCAAAGTAATTTAATATGCTCTATGGCAAAACTTCTGATTTATTGTAAAATTCCATCTCTAAAAATCTGAAGGAACATAGTCATTTTCACAATAGAAAATGTACTATTAATAACTAGAAGCATTAAGTCAATTTGTATATACAGCACCCACGTCAATATTGTTAATGCCCGCTGACAGTATATAGTCATGGGTCTTCATGTGGAGAAGAAGTTCAATATTTTGCTGCTGTAGATGAAATGATTCATGGGAAGAGTGTAACCAGTAGTTTCTAGGATGCCATAAATTGAAATATCAATGTGGTAAAATCTTCACTCTTATATTGTGCTTACATACTTCCATTGGGCGCATTGGGAAGAATAAAGCTACTACATGATTTGTTATACCAGAGTCTACTTCTTCATCCATTGATTGCCATTCCCAGCACATTCTAAGGCTGCTATAGTACTTTCATAACTCTGTATTGTGAGTCAAATAACTGTCATTTCCAGATCTGAATATTTAAGTAAAAGATGAAGTTTTCCCAATAGTCATCTACAACACATTTCAGATCTCAGCCATTATAAGATTTTCTCACTATTATCACATTGGATGGCCACATTACTTGGGTATCTCAACGTTCATTTCCAGATCTGTCAACGGGCTGCTACAGGCATGTAAAAAGCACCTTCTTACGATGTTTTTGGGTGTCTGTTTATTAGCCATTTAAATCATTGTTAATGTTATTTCCTTGATATAATTTATGAGCATGTTATGTGAAAAATTGCCATTCAAAAATCTATGTTCAAGTAGTGATACATTATTCAAACAAAAATTCAAATCAAAACAACAGTGAGGCATTATCCGTGTTGAGTTAAAAAGCTCCTACAACCTTTCCATGTAAATCTCGGGGTTGAAAATTCCCACCAATCCTATCATAGCTCCTACATATTTGTTTGAAGAAGGATAAATCGCTAGAACTAGACTTCAACTATGGGAACAAATTGTATTAGTTTGGTTTAGTTTTATATACTGGCCGTACCATAGCCGTACCCAAAATCAAGGTACGTCGTGTCAAAACCCCAAAAATTTCGAAAAATTTAAAACTTTTTAAAATAACATATAATCACATTAATGCAGTCATTAACTGTTTGATTAGTTTGTGCTACTAGAATTGTAACTGAATGATTATTTATTTACTCTATACTTTAAGAATCAATTTCTTTTTCAGTTATTGATTGTTTTTCTGTTTACGACACAAGGTGGTTTGTCGTGAAGGGCGGGGCTTACTTAGCTTTCGAGCTAACGCAGCAGTTTCCTTCTATTACAGATATACAGGTAAGAAGTATGGTTCGATGCAAACAAGTCTCAGAAGTTTACAGTACAGATTTCTGCATACAATTTGATTATTAAAAGTTTTTACATGCTAGACAGAAATACCATGCTTCTCAAGGTATTATTTTTATTACTGCTAAATTTTCCTTTGAGACTTAATACTAAAAGAATTGCATTTTGCACATAAAAGTAGTAGAGGACTATTCCCTACAGTAACATAAAGTTTAGTAAATTTACAAGTACTAAAAACCCTTAAATGTCCATTCTGAAGATAAGTATAAAAACGTATTTAATATTTCTTTACTTAACAGCTAGCAGGGTAGAAAGATCACAGCTTCACAGGTTTACTTCTTTTAGTCAAGTTATAATAATAATATTCCATGCTTAGATTGCATCCTATTCAGTTTTTCAACTAATGAGGAATATTATTAAAATCGATCCATAATTTTCCTTACTGAAGCATTTAAGATCTATGATTCGAAACAAGTATTCCTTTTATAGTTTAAAAGTCGGCATTCTTTTAGAATACTGAACTCATTCCAAGAGTATTATTGGGTTGAAAACCAAATACTGTTAGAATCAATCCTAAACTCATCATCTTTGATCCTTTTATGATATCTTAAAACTAAATTAACAAACAAAGAAGGTAGAAAGAAAAATCAAGTTATCTATCTTATCTTACTTATGAAGTCTTTATAAATCCTGAGTTTTGGAGAGTGACAAAGTCTATTTGTCTCCAAATGATGTTATGACCATAAAAATGAAGAGTTATCTCTCTATCCATAAAATATCTAAATTATGTACTAGGACAAACCAAATCAAATTATGTACTATGACAGCCATACTTTGGTACTATAAAGGTGTTGACTTAACCCTAACTCGCCATTTCCCTTTTTCCCTCGGGCCCTTGGTCACTCTGCAGGCTCGTCTGGATTAATTTGCTGTTGTGTTGTCTGCCATTGTCCTCCTGTTGCTCCTGTTCCTTGCGAGCTCAGTTACCGCACTGTGAGGGTGATTTGGAGTGTTTATAAACGTGTTGTTTGCCTTTGTGAAACCGCCATTGTTTGACTTGGCTCGGGTTGATGACAGTCCAACCTTTTTCTGTACCCTCAAGAGTGATTATCCTTTCAAATAGGCATGGCTGGTTCTACCAACTGGCTGTGTAATAGTTAAAAGAGTGAACATTGCAGCTGTAGGGTTTTTACCCTCTCCGTCGATTTGCTGGGGTTCCTTCATGCTGTTAAAGGTTGAACAAGTTAACATCATTCTTTTGGCTATCGAAAGGCATCTCCTTGTTGGAACTGGTCGCAGCTTCACTATGAGGGGCCACCCACTAAAAGGTAACCACTACCCTGTTGTATTTTATGTACAGTAATTTATAAGTTAATATAATTCTTTTATATTTAAAATCGTCGCTAACAACACTGTGCAATCGTTTTCTTTGCAGGTGCATCTGCTTCTCTTCTTCGCTTACACCGGAATGAGGGTTACGGCTCCATGACCACGATAAGCCTTGGTCTTTCCACGACTTATCATCTTTGTCTGAAACCTTAAGAGATTGCGCTGGTTTGGTCGATGCAGCCCTGGTCGACCTCCATGGATTTTGGGTTGTTTGTTTTTAAAGTTTTTAACATTGTGGGTAAAACCCTAGCTCTTAAACAGAGCTCTCCGGCTACGACCGTGAGTGTAAGACCCTGTTTGTAGTTATTGTTTGGTTTAAAAACTTAACAAGATGTAAGCCTTGCGTTTACTGTGTTCAAAAGCTTTACAGGCTGTAAGCCTTCATGTATATTTTGTTACTGCTATGGGTTATTAAATGAAACAGAGTTCAGTTGTTCTTATGATTATTTTAAAAAAATGGTAGGGTTTTTACCCTCAGTTCTATGAAGTTTTGAAAATTGTTTCTCTCTCTTGCATTTCTCCTTAATGCAGTATTAACTCAAAACTATTAGTCAGTTCTTTTAGACCAAAAGCTGTAAATAAAATCAAGTTACTGCAGCAATCTACTCAGAACACTTCCTTACTGTTTTTCCCTCTTTCCTCAATGAAATTCCTGAATAACATTCACCTGAATGAACTCTTTCTGGAATAAAATCTGAGCAGCCTCATCTCTCTCCATTGAGTACTTTTAAAAGATTGCCTAGGTCTTTGTTGGGTTAACTGTCATTTAATGAGCCACCTGCTCTGATTCCACTTTCTTGGGGAATCATGACCCCAAATATAGGGAAGTTGCCACTTGCAACTTAGGAAGTGTTTGAGGATGCTGCCACTTGTCTTTTGCCTTTCCACCTAGTTCCATCCACCAGTTTGACCAGTAACCTCTTTTAACAGCTCTTCCATGCTGTTGTCTCCATAATTTATTTATTATTAATAAAATATTTTGAATTACACTCCATTACTGTTGACTCTACTGAGTCATCAATCCCTACTTAGGATTAAATTTAACATAATGTCTCAGAAATATAATAAAACAAATTACATAATTTTACAAAATTGGGGTATGTGACATACACACCCCCTTAAAATGTAACATCGTCCTCGATGTTACTTATTCTTCTTCCTCAGGAACCTCCTGGAACAGATTCGGGTATGCTTCCCGCATCTTACTTTCCAGTTGCCAAGTAGCTTCTTCAGGACTAAGGTGCTTCCATTGCACCTTCAGCTGTCCAATTGTGCGGTTCCGCAGAGTAATTTCCCTCCTGCCGAGGATACAATCCGGTTCCACCAGAACTTCCCCTTCTGGTTCTACCTGTACAACGTTCCAATCAATCACATGAGTAGCATCATGAACATACTTTTTCAGAACAGAAATATGAAAAACATTGTGCACTTTTAAATTAGGTGGTAACGCTAACTGATATGCAACTTGACCAACTCTAGATAAAATTTCAAATGGACCACAGTAACGTGGCGCTAATTTTGCACAACTCCCTAGTCTTAGGGAGCTTTTCTTTGGTCTTACCTTTATGAACACGTGCTCACCTACCTGGAACTCTTTAGGAGTTCTTTTTAAATCTACTTGACTCTTTTGCCGATCCTGGGCAACCTTCAAGTTCTCCTGCACTTGTTTTACAATCTGTTCCATTTCTTTTAATATTTCAGGTCCCAACACTAATCTATCTACTGGATTATTCCAGGAGATAGGAGTGTTACATTTACCCCCATACATAATTTCAAAAGGACTGAACTTAGCTGATGATTGATAGTTGTTATTATATGCAAATTCTGCTAAATGCAAGTAATCCTCCCACTTACCTGGTTGATCCTTGACGTACATTCTTAACAGATCTTCCAATACCTAGTTAACTCTTTCAGTCTGTCCATCTGTCTGAGGATGGAAAGAGGTGCTGAAATTCAGTGTGGTGTTTAATCCTTTAAACAAGGATTTCCAGAAATTCCCTGTGAATTTAGGATCCCTGTCTGAAATAATAACTTTTGGTACACCATGTAGCCGAAAAATCTGTTTTAAGAAAATGTCTGCTATATTTGCAGCTTTGTAGGTGGTCTTAACAGGAATAAAATGTGCCGCTTTACTTAATTTATTTACTACCACCATAATTGAATCATTCTGATTTTGATTTTTGGGTAATCCAGTAATGAAATCTAAGCTGATTATTTCCCACTTCCAGCTGGGAATAGGCAAGGGTTGCAATAACCTAGCTGGATGTTGATGTTCTGTCTTCACTTGTTGACAGTCCAAACACCTAGCTATATACTCAGCTACTTCAGATTTCATATTAGGCCAGAAATAATCTTTTCTCAACATGGTGACAGTCTTCTGGTAGCCTGGATGCCCTGAATAAGGGGTTTTATGCACTTCATCCAGAATCAACAATTTGACTTTAAACACATTTGGCACATACAATCTGTCCTTAAACAATAAAAATCCATCTTTATTTAGACTATAACCCTTAATTAAACTTTCTGTGGGTTATTCTTTAGCTGTAGCTTGTAATTTTTGATAAATTTCATCCAATTTTATCCCTTCCGTCTGCTGTTCATTTAAATCAGAATTATAAGAACTGATTGCTGTTGTAAAATTCAGTTTTGCATTTCTGCTCAAAGCATCAACTACTTTATTTTCTTTTCCTTTTATGTGTTGAATTTCGAAATCGTATTCACTTAGGAAGGCTAACCATCTTGCTTGCCTTGCATTTAAGTTAGGCTGATCTAAAAGATATTTTAGACCCTTATTATCAGTCATTAAAGTAAACTTTCTGCCTATTTAGTGGTGTCGCCAAATTTTTAAGGCATGAATAATAGCAGCTAGCTCTAAATCATAAGTAGCATAATTCTTTTCATGAATCTTTAGCTTCCTGGACTCATAGGCAATGACATGCCCATCCTGAGTCGGCACTCCGCCTAGACCATCATTACAAGCATCAGTGCAAACCACGAAATCCTTATTGGGATCCGTTATTCTTAGAATAGGCGTAGTTGTTAATAAAGTTTTTAGTTTCTTAAAGCTTTCTTCACATTTTAAGTTCTAATCGAATTTCTTGCCTTTCTTTTGCAAGGAAGTGATTGGGTTGGCTATTTTTGAAAAACCCTCTATGAATCTCCGGTAATAACCAGTGATTCCCATGAAAGACCTAACATCTGTTACGTCTTTTGATACTGGCCAATCTTCGATTGCCCGGATCTTCTCAAGATCAACTGAAATCCCTTCCTTGGTCACCACATGACCTAAGTATTGGATTTCATCCCTGAAGAAATCACACTTACTGAACTTCGCAAAGAGCTGTTGCTCTCGTAGTTCTTGTAAGACTATCCCTAAATGTTCCTTATGTTCCTCTTCATTTATAGAATAGATTAGGATGTCATCGATGAATACGACAACAAATTTGTCTAAATATTTATGCATTATGTTATTCATTAGACACATAAAGACGGCTGGGGCATTAGTAAGCCCGAATGGCATTACGACAAATTCGTAATGTCCATACCTTGTTCTGAAAGCTGTCTTGAATATGTCCTCTTCTTTAATTCTCACCTGATGGTAGCCTAATCTCAGGTCTATCTTTGAGAACACCATAGCTCCACGCAGCTGATCAAATAGATCATCTATGCGGGGTAACGGGTATCTGTTTTTAATTGTCATTTTATTTAGTTGACGGTAATCTATGCAAAGTCGCATAGTTCCGTCTTTCTTTTTAACAAAGATTACTGGTGCTCCCCAGAGAGACACACTAGGACGAATATATTTCTTATCAATTAATTCCTTTAACTGTTATTTTAATTTGTTGAGTTCCAGAATATTCATACGGTATGGAGCCTTCGAGCTAGGTACAGCACCTGGTACCAGCTCTATTGTGAAATCCAGTTCCCTCCTGGGAGGTAATCCTGGAATTTCCTCCGGAAAAACATCAATAAATTCATTTAACACAAGAATATCCTCTATTTTTATTTTATCTTTTTCAGATTTACTCGCCTCATCTGTAATAGTTACAACATAGGATTTACACCCTTTCCTGACTGCTCTTTTGAGCTGTAAGGCAGAAATCTGTCTAATTACAGTTTTCCTAGGTATACCTTCTATTACAGGCTGTTCATTATTATTTACACACGTAAACGTTTTTATCAAAACAGTTTAAAACTACCCTGTGTTGTTCTAACCAGTCCATACCAATAAGTATGTCATACGAACCAAGTGGCAAAACATTTAATTTAACAGTAGTTTTAAAATCATTCATATCTAAAACACATTCCTTAACATAACAATTTACCTTCCTTTTTGCCCCTGTGGCTAGTTGAACTAGCCAAGAGTTATCAAACTTTTCAACAGTCAGATTACACTTTTCTACTATTTGCGGTGAAATATAACTTAGGCTAGCACTTGGATCTATTAGAATAGTTACAGGGGTTTTGTTAACCATACCTTCTACTTCCACCATGGAAGTTTGGTACTCAGCTTGGCAATTCTCCAACGCTGCATTGATTCGGGGCATGGTCCTTGCAAAGTCTCCAACAGTCATTTCATCTTGTATTGTATGAATATTGTTGTTTGGCTTCTTTCGATTTGGGCAAACTAAAGCATAGTGTGGGCCATTGCACTCCCAACACTTAACAGGTTCCTTCCTTTCAAAATTCTTAGTGAAATTTTCATGATTGTTAGAAACCTCCTTGTTGCCCTTGAAGTTATTGAAGTTATTTGAAGCACCATTTTTTCTTCCCTGAAAGTTCTTACCATTAGAATGGTTTATGTTCTTGTTGTTCCTGAAATTTTTCTGGGGTACATACTCATTTTTCTTGAATTCAGACTGATTACCATTCTTTTTAGCCTTCCAATTGGCTATTCCTTCATTCTTTTTGTTCTGTTCAAAACAGAAATTAGCTTTTCGCATGGCTTCTTCCAGAGTTTTGGGGTTATCATATTCGATTCTGTCTTTTATATGGTATGGCAGGCAGCTGAGAAACCGTTGTACTTTAGGTTTCTCATCAACTAAATACGGCACATACCTTAACAGACTTAAGAACTTGCTATTTAAGTCTTTCATAGTCATGGACCCAAGCTTTAACTCATAAAACTCCTTGGCTCTTTCTTCATAGTATTGTTCAGACAGAAACTTCTTCTTGAAGTACCTTTTAAAAGTACTCCAATTGACCTCTTTTTCTTTAATCCCCTTAACCCTCTTCAAATCTTGCCACCATATATCTGCCTTTCTAGAAAGGTTATAGATGGTCATTCTCACCTTCAGCTGATTTGAATAATTATAAATCTGAAAATATTTTCTCATCCCGGATAACCAGGATTCTGCCTCTTCTCCTTTTTCCGTTTCTCCATTGAAAGTTGGGGGTTTTATTTTCTTGAACTCCCCAGAAATCTCTTCATAAGGCCTGTACTTTTTCTTCCTTTTATACAACTCGGCCTCACTACTGTCACTAGTAGTGTAATAGCTCTATTGTTCCTTACTTCCTTCTGGTGATGAACTGCTATCAGGTTTAGCTAGTTTCATCTTTTTGGACCCTTTTTGATGGCTAGCTTCTTCAGATTCAAACCTTCTATTTTTCCCTTCAGTCTGAAATTTCTCTATCAGAATTTGATTTAACTCCTCTTGAGTCTTCAGAATTCTTTCATTATCCTTTTTGACTGTTTCTATTTCAGTCTTTAAACTCTTTATGGTCTGCATCAACTCTGAGGAGTGAGCAGTTATCTCCTCAATCACAGGTTCTTTGGACATCTGTCTGGTCTCGGTGTTTGGGGATTCCTACTCAGCATATTCTCCTAAATTCTCCATACCTGCCTGTTAGATTCAGAAAAAATAATTTTCTGCCTTTCACATAAAACAAAATACAGGTTAGTATATTATTTTTACTGTTCTGCGGAAAGTAATTGGGCCACATCAAGGCCTAGTGTTTGAACCATGCTCTGATACCACATGTCAAAATCCCAAAAATTTCAAAAAATTTAAAACTTTTTAAAATAACATATAATCACATTAATGCGGTCATTAACTGTTTGATTAGTTTATGCTACTAGAATTGTAACTGAATGATTATTTATTTACTCTATACTTTAAGAATCAGTTTCTTTTTCAGTTATTGATTGTTTTTCTATTTACGACACACGGTGGTTTGTCGTGAAGGGCGGGGCTTACTTAGCTTTCGAGCTAACGCAGCAGTTTCCTTCTATTACAGGTATACAGGTAATAAGTATGGTTCGATGCAAACAAGTCTCAGAAGTTTACAGTACATATTTCTGCATACAATTTGATTATTAAAAGTTTTTACATGCTAGACAGAAATACCATGCTTCTCAAGGTATTATTTTTATTACTGCTAAATTTTCCTTTGAGACTTAATACTAAAAGAATTGCATTTTGCACATAAAAATAGTAGAGGACTATTCCCTACAGTAACATAAAGTTTAGTAAATTTACAAGTACTAAAAACCCTTAAATGTCCATTCTGAAGATAAGTATAAAAACGTATTTAATATTTCTTTACTTAACAGCTAGCAGGGTAGAAAGATCACAGCTTCACAGGTTTACTTCTTTTGGTCAAAGTTATAATAATAATATTCCATGCTTAGATTGCACCCTATTCAGTTTTTCAACTAATGAGGAATATTATTAAAATCAATCCATAATTTTCCTTACTAAAGCATTTAAGATCCATGATTCGAAACAAGTATTCCTTTTATAGTTTAAAAGTCGGCATTCTTTTAGAATACTGAACTCATTCCAAGAGTATTATTGGGTTGAAAACCAAATACTGTTAGAATCAATCCTAAACTCATCATCTTTGATCCTTTTATGATATCTCAAAACTAAATTAACAAACAAAAAAGGTAGAAAGAGAAATCAAGTTATCTATCTTATCTTACTTATGAAGTCTTTATAAATCCTGAGTTTTGGAGAGTGACAAAGTCTATTTGTCTCCAAATGATGTTATGACCATAACAATGAAGAGTTATCTCTCTATCCATAAAATATCTAAATTATGTACTAGGACAAACCAAATCAAATTATGAATAACATAATAGAAACACCATTAATTGTATATACTTTAAAAATTAGTTATGTTTACTATTTTCTTTTGAAAAACCAAATAGTTGGCATCGTAGTTGTGGACTATAACAACTAAATTATAACCATAATTTATTATTCTATAATCCCTTGTTAACATAAACAAATTTCTATGCTTGTGTAACGAGGCTCTGTACAAACATAATGTAGCATGCAAGATATATATACATTGTACTAATGATGCGTTGTTGAAAAAATGATGTAGGTTATACCAAGGTATAAAACTTCCTATGGAACCTTCCAGCGATGATTTGGTTGTGAAAATCATTCAACAGTCGTGGACTTTGGAATGATAGCCAATTTTATACCAATTATTAAAAGTGTTGCGTGGTTGCATGACATCCATACTTTGGCACTATAAAGGTGTTGACTTAACCCTAACTCACCATTTCCCTTTTGCCCTCGGGCCCTTGGCCGCTCTGCAGGCTCGTCTGGATTAATTTGCTGTTGTGTTGTCCGCCATTGTCCTCATGTTGCTCCTGCTCCTCGCGACCTTAGTTACCGCACTGTGAGGGTGATTTGGAGTGTTTATAAACGTGTTGTTTGCCTCTGTGAAACCGCCATTGTTTGACTTGGCTCGGGTTGATGACAGTCCAACCTTTTTCTGTACCCTCAAGAGTGATTATCCTTTCAAATAGGCGTGGTTGGTTCTACCAACTGGCCGTGTAATAGTAAAAAGAGTGAACATTGCAGCTATAGGGTTTTTACCCTCTCCGTTGATTCGCTGGGGTTCCTTCATGCTGTTAAAGGTTGAACGAGTTAACATCATTCTTTTGGCTATCGAAAGGCACCTCCTTGTTGGAACTGGTCGTGGCTTCACTATGAGGGGCCACCCACTAAAAGGTAACCACTACCCTGTTGTATTTTATGTACAGTAATTTATAAGTTAATATAATTCTTTTATATTTAAAACCGTCGCTAACAACACTGTGCAATCGTTTTCTTTGCAGGTGCATCTGCTTCTCTTCTTCGCTTACACCGGAATGAGGGTTACAGCTCCATGACCACGGTAAGCCTTGGTCTTTCCACAGCTTATCATTTTTGTCTGAAACCTTAAGAGATTGCGCTGGTTTGGTCGATGCAGCCCTGGTCGACCTCCATGGATTTTGGGTTGTTTGTTTTTAAAGTTTTTAACATTGTGGGTAAAACCCTAGCTCTTAAACAGATCTCTCCGGCTACGGCCGTGAGTGTAAGACCCTGTTTGTAGTTATTGTTTGGTTTAAAAACTTAACAGGCTGTAAGCCTTGCGTTTACTGTGTTCAAAAGCTTTACAGGCTGTAAGCCTTCATGTATATTTTGTTACTGCTATGGGTTATTAAATGAAACAGAGTTCATTTGTTCTTATGATTATTTAAAAAAAATGGTAGGGTTTTTACCCTCAGTTCTATGAAGTTTTGAAAATTGTTTCTCTCTCTTGCATTTCTCCTTAATGCAGTATTAACTTAGAACTATCAGTCAGTTCTTTCAGACCAAAAGCTGTAAATAAAATCAAGTTACTGCAGCAATCTACTCAGAACAATTCCTTACTATTTTTCCCTCTTTCCTCAATGAAATTCCTGAATAACATTCACCTGAATGAATTCTTTTTGGAATAAAATCTGAGCAGCCTCAGCTCTCTTCATTGAGTACTTTTAAAAGATTGCCTAGGTCTTTGTTGGGTTGTTGGGTTAACTGTCATTTAATGAGCCACCTACTCTGATTCCACTTTCTTGGGGAATCATGACCCCAAATATAGGGAAGTTGCCACCTGCAACTTAGGAAGTGTTTGAGGATGCTGCCACTTGTCTTTTGCCTTTCCACCTAGTTCCATCCACCAGTTTGACCAGTAACCTCTTTTAACAGCTCTCCCATGCTGTTGTCTCCATAATTTATTTATTATTAATAAAATATTCTGAATTACACTCCATTACTATTGACTCTGCTGAGTCATCAATCCCTACTTACGATTAAATTTAACATAATGTCTCAAAAATATAATAAAACAAATTACATAATTTTACAAAATTTGGGTACGTCGTACCATTTTCACCAAACGTACCCAATTTTTTTTATGGAGTACTTGGTACGGCAACACTGTTCATTGTACGTGAGGGTACGTCTGGGTATGTACCATTGCCGTATCCAAGTACCCGGTACCGTTACGTGTACCCAACCCCTGGGTACGGGTACCCATGCAACACAGTTTAACAAAATTCCCC
>LPNX010478151.1:263280-280807 GCA_001517045.1 Pseudotsuga menziesii | reverse complement strand
TTTAACATGCATGGCCCATAACCATAACCCTACCAAGGAAACCCTAATCCTAACCCTAATCTTATCTTACTGTCACAACTCAATTCAAAATCAATCTAATGTCCATCTCCACTTTTTCAAATCCGGTGGAATTATGATTCAAATCATGTTGATTCACGAAGTTGACTTTAGTGTGAATGTAGTGAGATCATTAAAACATTTAAATATAATAGTTTTTTCATGCACGGTTTCCATTCTATGCCCCGGGTAGCGATTCAACAGGTGTCCCTGAAATCCTGTAGGAGGTGGAATTCAATGTGCCACAGAATCATGACCATTGTTCAGATCAACGAATTGTCGGCTTCGTTGGATTCAGGACATCAGGATAGTGCTAGGGTGGCACTCTGATCTGGTTCCATGGAGAAGAGACCATTATTTTGGTCAATTTTGGAAACTAGAGTTTTGCTCAGTAAGTGAATGTGAATTTTTTGCACATGGGGGTCAAATTCACATATTTCTCGGCCGTGAAGTTGTGGCTAGAGTTCCCACATAACACATGCCTAAACACACTTGCACGACCCACCGAAAGCCCTTTTTTATGCACGGTTTCCATTCTATGCCCCAGGTAGGGATTCAACAGGTGTCCTTGAAAGCTTGTAGGAGGTGGGATTCAACATGCCACAGAATCATGACCGTTTCTCAGATCGATGAACCATTGGCTCCATTGAATTCAGGACATCACGATAGTGCTAGGTTAGCACTCTAATCTGGTTCCATGGAGAAGATACCATTATTTTGGTCAATTTTGGAAACTAGGGTTTTGCTCAGTAAGTGAATGTGAAATTTTTGCACATGGGGGTCAAATTCGCATATTGCTCGACCGTGAAGGTGTGGCTAGCGTTCCCACATAACACATGCCTAAACATGCTTGCACGACCCACCGGAAGCCCTTTTTTATGCATGGTTTCCATTCTATGCCCCGGGTAGGGATTCAACAGGTGTCCCTGAAAGCATGTAGCATGTGGGATTCAACGTGCCACAAAATCATGACTATTTCTCGGATCGATGAACCGTTAGCTCCGTTGGATTCAGGACATCGGGATAGTGCTAGGGTGGCCCTCTAATCTAGTTTCATGGATAAGATACCATTATTTTGGTCAATTTTAGAAACTAGGGTTTTGCTCAGTAAGTGAATGTGAAATTTTTGCACATGGGGGTCAAATTCGCATATTGCTTAACCGTGAAGGTGTGGCTGGCGTTCCCACATAACACATTCCTAAACACACTTACACAACCCATCAAAAGACCTTTTTTATGCACAATTTCCATTCTATGCCCCGGGTAGGGATTCAACAGGTGTCCCTGAAATCCTGTAGGAGGTGGGATTCAATGTGCCATAGAATCATGATCGTTGCTCAGATCGACAAACCATTAGCTCCATTGGATTCAGGACATCGGGATAGTTCTAGGGTGGCCCTCTAATCTAGTTCCATATAGAAGATACCATTATTTTGGTCAAGTTTGGAAACTAGGGTTTTGCTCAGTAAGTGAATGTCCAATTTCTGCACATAGGGGTCAAATTCGCATATTGCTCGACCGTGAAGGTGTGGCTAGCGTTCCCACATAATACATGCCTAAAAAAGCTTGCACGAACCACCGGAAGCCCTTTTTGATGCACGGTTTCCATTCTATGCCCCGGGTAGGGATTCAACAGGTGTCCCTGAAAGTCTGCAGGAGGTGGGATTCAACGTGCCATAGAATCATGACCATTGCTCGAATCGACAAAATGTTGGCTTCGTTCGATTCAATACATAGAGATAGTGCTAGGGTGGCCCTCTGATCTAGTTCCATGGACAAGGGACCATTTTTTTGGTCAATTTTGGAAACTAGAGTTTTGCTCAGTAAGTGAATGTCCAATTTCTGCACATAGGGGTCAAATTCGCATGTTGCTTGACCATGAAGGTGTGGCTAGCATTCCCACATAATACATGCCTAAACAAGCTTGCACAAACCATCGGAAGCCCTTTTTGATGCACGGTTTCCATTCTATGCCTTGGGTAGGGATTCAACAGGTGTCCCTGAAAGTCTACAGGAGGTGGGATTCAACGTGCCATAGAATCATGACTGTTGCTCGGATCGACAAACCGTCGGCTCCGTTGGATTCAGGACATCGAGATAGTGCTAGGGTGGCCCTCTAATCTGGTTCCACGGATAAGGGCCCATTGTTTTGGTCAATTTTGGAAACTAGGGTTTTGCTCAGTAAGTGAATGTCCAATTTCTGCACATAGGGGTCAAATTCGCATATTGCTCAACTGTGAAGGTGTGGCTAGCGTTCCCACATACTACATGCCTAAACAAGCTTGCACCAACCACTGGAAGCCATTTTTGTTGCACGGTTTTCATTCTATGCCCCAGGTAGGGATTCAAGAGGTGTCCCTGAAAGTCTGCACGAGGTGGGATTCAACGTGCCATAGAATCATGACCATTTCTTGGATCAACAAAATGTCGACTCCGTTGGATTTAGGACATCGAGATAGTGCTAAGGTGTCCTTCTAATCTGGTTCCATGGACAAGGGACCATTTTTTT
This sequence comes from Pseudotsuga menziesii, assembly GCA_001517045.1. Classification (NCBI taxonomy): domain Eukaryota; kingdom Viridiplantae; phylum Streptophyta; class Pinopsida; order Pinales; family Pinaceae; genus Pseudotsuga; species Pseudotsuga menziesii. The sequence continues at coordinate 278,241 of LPNX010478151.1, read as the reverse complement.
GGTCAATTTTGGAAACTAGGGTTTTGATCAGTAAGTGAATGTCCAATTTCTACACATATGGGTCGGCTTTGCAAATTCCTTGACCGTGAACATGTGGCTAGCGTTCCCACATGGAAACTGCCTAAACATGCTTGCATGACCCACTGAAAGCCCTTTTTGATGCACATTTTTTACTCTATGCCCCGGTTAGGGATTCAATGGGTGTCCCTAAAAGCCTGTAGGAGGTGGGATTCAACGTTCCATAGATTGATGACTGTTGCTCGGATCAATGAACCATCGGTTCTGTTGGATTCAATACATTGCGATAGTGCTAGAGTGGCCCTCTACTCTGGGTCCATGGACAAGGGATCATTTTTTTGTCAATTTTGGAAACTAGGGTTTTTCTCAGTAAGTGAATGTGAAATTTTTGCACATAGAGGTCAGCTTGAAAGCGATTGTAGATCTTCCCCTCATATAAGAGATGTGAGCATTTGTACGATGAAATGCAGGAGGAGACCATTTCCATTACGTCAGTAACCATGTAATGGAAAATGTTTATGTTTAGAAACAAGTAGCCATTATATTACGCCATTATTACAAAATATATATATCTTCATGCTACGAATGCTTCGAATAATACTTCATAAACATGAATTTATAAAACAAGATTCAGAATAGTACTTCTCTAATCAATTTAAACTATAATAAAATCACACATAACTTTCATCTCTTTCAAAGTTGTTACTCGAGGCCATTCATCAAATGCCATGTACATTAACAAAATGATAAAATAATGTGCAGGACATACATAATGTGCAGGATATAGCCATAACCATTATTTTGAATCAACCTTATAATACTCAGATACTTTTAGGTTTGATGTGTATCCCATGTATTCGTTAGATGAAAGACATCATGCCAAACATTAATTTTATTTATGTAGACCACACCGGTGCATCACTTAAGTGTGTCAACTTCGTGCATCCTTTAAACGTTTGTTAGGTTGTTATGTGGGTAAGGTGCTTTTGTATTCCACCAAGTTGGATCAGTTGCTTAGTTGTGCTGGGTGCTTAAATGTGTATTAGACCTATGTTCCATCTTTTTTAATACAATTTTACATTGTTAATATAACATTGTATATGTAATTGGATCGTGGTAAAAAACAATTAAAATGTACATTTTTGTCATTACGTAATATTTTAATTGTGCATTGTTCTCAAATTTATAACTGATATCTCCATGTAATCGTAAAATCTATAAAAAAATTGGGAACATTACACATAGAAACATTCTTCACCACACATGTATAATCACACTTAAAAGACTAAACCATGAATATCTCAAGAGCCTTGATATGAAATATTTTTTATATCATGAAAGTTATAATACAAAAATAGAAGACCTATCTATGCCATGTCAATGTGCATGTATCAAAAACATATTTGATGTACATGTGCAAACAAAAGTACATATGTCCTGGACTGCACCCCTATACTCTAACTCCAGATTGTACATAAAAATACATATTTGTCTTGGACTAACACATAAAAAATCTAACTTTCTCTTGTTTTTCCCAAACCTTGATGCTTTTCATCTTTGTCTACGACCACTCTGCATCTGTGGCGACTGCAAATCAATGACAATATTTCTTGATCAGGTAACTGAACTAGTTCTGTCCATCAATAACAAAGTTTGAAAATTTAAAATATGACTCAATTGTAAATAAAACAAAGACTCACTGCATTTGTCGGGGGTATAGGTGCCTCTGGTGTCAAGGGTATAGGTGCCTCTATTGTCGTCCGCCTTGCAGAGAGCCTCTCTGCCATGCTTCTCTGCGAATAAAAGAAAATATGTCAATTATCTCAAGAATTATCAACATGTACATGAATGAGAAAGTACTAATCAATTATGTAAAAAATGAACATCTCACCGAAAAAACCATTTCTAGGGGATTATGCTGGGACTCTTCAGTAGTAAGAGGAGCTGTAGGTTGAACATCAACCTCAATTGCGTGCACCAATGGACCAAGGTGTGGCTACATTCACCAAATGATTAAATAGTTAGACATCGTGCATGTCCATAAACAATACAAATGAAATGTACAATTACAAATATTCAAGTAGATGCACCTCAGTGTGACTTATCCCTATTGTAGGTGTGGCATTGACAGCGACATCAACAATCCCACTAAGGTCTGGCACGGATGACTCTACATCCTGATGTTGTAAACATGCGAAAATAACATTAAGAAAAACCACTTGTGAAGTGAATTCATAGCTAACCAACAACTGCCATTGGAAGTGTGTACATTACTGTGGGATGAGTACGTTGATCCTCATGCACACCCGCTCTATTCAAGGAAGAGGGTCCTCGTCTGGTGTAAAAAACCCCCTTATCTATGTTTGGACTACGGGGAGATCCAAGCCAAAGAGGCGGTGCAGGGATCTATGATGACATCTTCATTCACAAAGTGTTACCATAGTTAGACATGGATTTGAATGGATGGAATAATATGTACTGAAAAAATAACATGTTGTAATATACTTACCCCTTCCTGAGACATATCTCCACCATGGGAGTGACCGCTTCCATCAATTTCTTGCCCCTCTTCAAATGCTAATAGCATCTGCAAGTTTAAAAATTATATTTACATTAGAAATCTATAAAGGAGTGTACAGTAAGAAAATTAAATAATTCGAACAAGATTCAATCATAACCCATGTACTTACATTCTTCAAGTAATTGTAAATTCCACCTTGGACTATGCCGTTGATATCAATGTCTCCAGCATCACGTTCTAAGTGGGGTTCCTACAACTTCAAAAATTGTAAATATTAGAAAATTTAATAAATTAATCAAGACTAACACATGCATTAACAAAATTATATGTAATAACAAAATGACAAGTGTTTAAATATTACCTCAATGGTTGTTCTTTGGGCCTCGGGTACAACCACACTAGGTGTAGTACCACCCCCGTGAGAGGCAACAATATCCTGCAAGAGTAAATATTGCATATATATTACGAATCTTTTAATATGTTACATATAGTATGGAGCAATTAAAAATTGAACAATAACAGAGTTTTAAAACAATGTCCTTACCTGATCACCAGTCATCTTAGTTGTACCATGTCTTGGTCTAGGACCATAACAAGGTCCCCCACACGATTTGCATATGTGTGGCTCACTCTGAGGCACATGGGATGTCGATCTATCCCCACCAATAGATGTCCCTCCACCACTATAAGTTAGTGGTTGTACACCAGCAAAGGAAAAGGGCGCTCTCTGGTCAATAGTGGTCGTGTGTCAAGAGACCATCTCAGCTAGAGTAAAAAATGCCTCTTGTTTCTGGGAAACCATGTCATGTGCAGGAGGGATTTCTGCCCTCGGTAGCTGGGCACGGGGTGCAGGTATCTCTAGATTGGCATCTCTATGCCTAGCATGGGGTTGGTGTTGGGGCATCCCCCTACCAACTCCCTAGAAGCCCAACATGTCAAAATAGTTGACATGTTTCCCCATCACAAACTCTGCATACAATTTTTGGAGGAAGTACATCGGTACTTCCCTATTGTTGTGAGGGGGAATGTGAAAAACCATGTACCACCTATCCATCCAATTGTCTTTGATGGGTGGAAAAGTGCACCACTCAATAGAAATATGTGGCCTACTGATCTCTGGAATGTCATCCATCCCAAGCAGTCTAAACAATGAATAGATGGCTTGTTTTGTTATTTTCAGCTTTTTTACCTCGTTGTAACTTAACTCATCGGCATATTGTTGTCTTTTCCTCTCCCTATAAGATGCGATGCTGTGACAAAGCATCATTTGATCTTGCGATCATATCAATAATAGACAACAATGAATCTAACAAGGAGCGGCGCAGCTCATCTCCACCCCTCCAAGTTGAACCAATCTCTCTCAAATGGACAATAAACCCCAGTATCTTCGCATTGTTATGATCCATAGTAGCCACTGCAATCATAAATACAAATAAAATATCATTAAAAATATAAACACATGATATAATGACATATCGAAGAACTGAAAACTGTATAACTAATGACATATAAACTAAATCTATCATGTAAATTTAAAAATTGATCTTGAATTTTACAGTAAAGAATAAACATTTAACATTTTTTCATTTCATATTTATGTCCTAAATTCAAGTATTAATTCCAATTTTTAAGTACATGCATGTGTAAATAAAGTGTCTTGAGTGCATATGTTGATTGCGAAGCTCCTCTAGCTTATTTTAAGGCTTGGATTATGAAGTTTCGTCGAAATTGTGAGGTGTTGATTATTTCCTTTGTAGGACCAGCTCCCAGATTGTGGGTAGAGGCAACAACTAGACCCTAGAATAGGTGGCATAATGTGTTGTTGGTGAATAAAATCCCAGTATAGGCAACGATTTTGTTAGATATGTAATTATTTGTTGTAGTGTGATGTTTTTTGGACTCCAAAGGCTATTTAGTAGAACTTTATGGATTTTATGTTTGCAAGGGTTCCACTAGATTAAATATCATGTATGATCTAGTATGTGATTGGCATGTTTAATCAAATACATCAATCTACCTATGTATCTTCACGTTCATAGAGTCTATTGTTGAACTTTGTTGTCTTGACCTTAACCAAAAAGTACCATTCGTTCAAGACAAAATATTTGTTAAAAGCATGGGAAGATTCTATACCTTACTTTGATACTTGGATTGGAAAGTTTCATCAAAACTATAAGGTGTTTATTTATGTTCTTGGAAGAGAAACTTCGAGAAGTTTCATCAAAATTATAAGGTGTTTATTGATGTTCTTAGAAGAGCAACTTCGATATTTCGGATAGAGGCAAGGGATTTACCATGTTTGTTTATGTATTTTAGGGGAATATATGAATTCTACTTGATTTTTTTTTAGTTGTATATGCAAGCTTGCAACATAATTGACAAACTTTGCGTATTTGTTAATTTTGGTTTGGATTCACAATAGTGAAGTTCATTTTTTTTCATGAGTTAATTGGGGTTTTGGTTTACATTGGGCATGTAAATTACTTATGCAAACTTGCAATGTGCTTGACAAACTTTTCATATTTGTGGATTTTGGTATGGATTCACAAGGATCCTTGTGAGTATGCATATGGAAATAGTGAAATTCATTTCTTTTTTGAGTTAATTGGGGTTTTGGTTTCCATTGGGCATGGGAATTTTGGGTATGAATATTGTTAAATAATCAAAATTATTTAATTTTTATCATTAAATTGGGGAATTGGTTTCAGTTGGCCAATTACATTGGGGTTCTTGTTTCCATTGAGTTTTTGTTTCAATTGGCCATAATTTAATTTAATATGGTTTAATTTTTCAATCTAGGGAAAATAAATTGATGAAGAAAGAGAAAAAAACATGAAAGGAAATGAGGAAAATACCTCACAAAGGGGAGGTTTATCCAAAGGTGGATATGGAGGGCTTTGGCACACCCAAAAACGCGGTTGCCCAGTCGAGATTTTCTCCTCCTTGGTCCAATAGCTGCATACGGCCTTGGCCTATTTAAAAAAAACAGGCTTTCCAAATCGTGCCTCTATTTTAGTGAATGAAATCACCTATGCAATTTAGTTCACTAAAATGGAGGTGCGATTTGTCTTACTATCCTAGTTGGCATGCCTATTGGAAGCCTTGGGACTAGGCTTGGCAGGTTCGGGATTGCTTGGAATTATTTCTTTTTTTTGAATTAAGACTGATTGACTTCACTCCACCATTGCATCTAAAAGGTCCCTCAACTTCTTGCACACACCCAAGTGCATCTTTGTTGGTTATGATGATGTTATGAAAGGATATAGGTTGTGGGATCCCACTGCCCACAAAATTGTCATTAGCAGAGATGTAATTTTTTATGAATCTTCTCTAATTAAATCTGAAAGTGTAAGAGTTGATGTGGAACAGGAACATGCAATATCAAAACAACTAATTCAGTTGGAGAACCAATCTTCTAATGACTCGAAGAAACAAGAAGAAGTTTCTGGTGAGAGAGAAGTCATAGAAGAGGAAGAAATTCAAGAAATTGTGGAAACCCCACATCCTACACCAAGAATATCATTAAGGGCGAGAAAACCTCCTAAGAGGTATATTGATTTTATTTCATCTGTTTTATTTACTGATGGTGGAGAACCTTCTTGTTTTCAGGAATCCATTGATTGTACTGACAATGCAAAGTGGAAGGTGGAAATGAAAGAAGAAATGGATTCTCTGGAGAAAAACAAGACATGGGAATTGGTTAAAGTCCCCAAAGATAGAAAAACGGTTGGGTGTAAATGGGTCTTCAAATTGAAAAAAGGAGTTGATGGTAAGGTTGAAAGATACAAAGTCATATTGTTTGCAAAAGGGTACTCTCAGATGGAAGGTATAGATTATCATGATATTTTTTCACCAGTCGTTAAGCTTGTATCTATCTGTGTTGTGTTGCCATTAGTTGCATTACTTGTTTTGGAGTTAGAGCAACTAGATTTTAAAACAACTTTCTTACATGGAGATTTAGATGAGGAGATTTATATGGAACAACCAGAAGGTTTTGTATAGCATTAGAAAGGTAGATTAGTTTGCAAGCTCAAGAAATCATTGTATGGACTGAAACAGTCGCCCAGGCAATGGTACAAGAAGTTTGATTCTTTCATGGTGATCCAAGGAAATACTAGGAATGAGTATGATCATTGTTTATACTCCAAAAAATTGAATGATATATTCATTATCTTAGTATTGTAAGTTGATGATATGCTTATTGTGAGCAAAAGCATGGACGAGATTAATAGGTTGAAGGCTCAGATGGCTAGGAATTTTGATATGAAGTATCTTGGAGCTGCAAAACAAATCTTAGGTATTGAGATACACCGAGATAGGAAAAATGGTAAGCTCAGTTTTTCGTAGGAGAAGTCTGTTGAGAAAATAATTGAAATATTTGAAATGAATAAGGCAAAGCCTGTGAATGTTCCTTTGGCTTCCCATTTTAAACTTTCTTCAAGTTTATGTCCTAGTAGGGTTGAAGAGAAAGATTATATGTCTCGTGTAACATATGCCAATTCAGCAGGATGTTTGATGTATGCAATGGTGTGTACTAGACCTGATATTTCACATGCAGTAGGTGTTGTTAGTAAGTACATGGCAAATCCAGGAAAAGAACATTGGAATGCAGTGAAATGGGTGCTTCGGTACTTAAGAGGCACAAGTGACTATTGTATCACCTTTAATAGTAACAGTGATTCTGTGTGCGGTTTTTTTTATTCAAATTTCGCAGGTGATTTGGACAAGAGAAGGTCTACTTCAGGTTATGTCTTTACTCTTGTAGGTGGAGCTATAAGTTGGATGTCAAAGCTTCGAGACACGGTTGCTTTATCCACAACAAAGGCTGAATACATTACTGCCTCACATGCTTGCAAAGAGGCAATTTGGATGAGAGGTCTGCTTAGAGAAATTAGAAGGTTGCATAATAGTGTGCATGTCTTCTGTGACAGTCAAAGTGCTATTGATTTGGCTACAAATCCTGTTTATCATAGTAAGACTAAACATATTGATGTAAAATATCATTTTGTAAGACAAGCCATTAGTGATGGTGGAGTAGATTTGAAAAAGGTCCATACTAAAGAAAATAGTGCAGATATGTTCACAAAACCTGTATTGTTAGAGAAGTTACGTTGGTGTGTAGCTTCTCTTGGTTTGAAGAAAAGGTGATAAATAGTCTTGGGCAAAGTACTTGTAAGTTTTGTTGTCAAGGTGGAGATTATTAAATGATAACTAATCTAATTTGTTTATGGGATTTTTCTCATTACGGATGTTTACGGGAAGTTTCTCATAATGGGCATAACTGGCAACGGTTTACTCATGTAACTAAATTCATGAAGTATATAGTGTATGGTTGGGATGCACAATGTAGAGAGTTTTCTGTGAGGTTGAGACCATCTTGTAATCTCTCTTTCTCTATTAATGAGCTTCAATACTTCGCCCGTGGATGTTTCCCCATGTTGGGGTTTTACCACATGAAATGTTGGTGTTCTAACGCTGTTATTAATTGTCTGATTATCTGAATGTGTCTCTTGAATTTAAAAGGTGTTGAGATGGTTAGCAACATTTTTAGTTAAATCAAAATTGTCTTTTATATAATATGATATAAGCAAAGCTAATTCTCTACATGGTCTCTCCCCTGCATCATCAACTATTTCAATGATAGCATCATTATAATCATCCAATTCACAACCAAAATCAATGTAAAAATTAATAATTAAATTTTCATGTATTTTTATTTAATATGAAAATTAACCAAAAATACCATTTTAAAAATTAATAATTAAATTTTCACGCATTTTTATTTATATTCATTTAATATAGAAATAAGTGAAGAAAAATGCAAAATCATTGAACCTCGATGAAAAATTGATTCCTAGATACAATTAGGAAGAGGAACCTCCAATTTATGAATGGGTTTCAATGTCCTACACGAAAATAAAAAAAACTAACTTTCCCATTTTCAAAGTACTCAAATGCTGGCGGCCATAAATCCACTTTGTTTCTTACATATATGCATCAAAACAATGCTCCCATTGAACATATTTGTTGCTGCAGTTATGTGTGTCTATATAAATCCACTTGGCTTTTTGCATATATGCATCAAAACAATCCTCCCAGTGAACACATTTGTTATTGCAATTATGTGTATCTATTTATGAATTCTTATTTTCTATATATGAATCAAGATAATCCTCACTATGGAACATTATATTGGTTTTTACATGAGAAATATATACAAAATTGAAGATGCATACAAAGAGATCATTGTAACACACCCCAAAATCTTAATAAAAATAATAATAATTATATGTATTCATTTTACCTTAATTTACTAGCACATTACTCATGTTTTAATTTATGTAAGTTATTAATATTTTTATCCTGTGTTTATTATGTCAAGTTATGTTAGTTGAGGCAATGTTGAGCTCATTACACAGGTGATGTTCTCACTTCACTTGCTTTTAATTTGATTGTTTTTACTAGGGCCTTATTTTCCCTAGAATTGTGAGACTACTCTATGTCTTTACCCCATCACATATCTAATATGTTTGTTAAAATGTTTTAAAGGCCTTAGGCCTTGCAATAGCCTAATCTTATGGTATGTTTGTGACCATACCATTTAAGCACGATGGCTTGGGGTTTTTAATACATATGGTACCTACCATAGTGTAAACCTTCGTTATAATATAATGCAAAGGTTATAGTCTTATGATGCAATGGTTCTTTGGCATAATATAAAGGTTTGGTATGATATGTTCTAGGCCATGGTTCATACCATATATGATATATTATATGGTTTGATTGTTGGATTGTTTATCACATGGTTCAAACTTTGATATTAGAACATGCATGCAATGATTAAGGCCCGTGATTGTTCTCCCACTGAATTAAAGTGGTACCTTGGTTGACTTAAATGTTGGTCTTGATTGCTAGTTTCTCAAGTAAGGCTCTTGAGTTGCCTTGAGAAGTGATCTCGACCTTACATCTGTATGTACGGTGGGAATGTAAAGGTTTTACAAGGTTTTTATTAGACTTTTGGTTGTCAGAACCCACCCTTGTTATTGCAATAGTTGGTTGGGCTCTAAAGAAAGTGCTTTGTGTAATGGCTAAAGAAAAAAGTTTTTCTAGGTGTTCCGGACTCCCATTACTTTATGGGTGGTCTACAATACAATGCTTGCACCTCAACAAAGCCTTCCATTACTTCAACCATACAATTTCTCTGTAACCAAGCAATGCGTGCACCTCAACAAAGCCTTCCATTACTTCAACCATACAATTTATCTGTAACCACTTAAGAATCATCCTAGAAACTCGTTTTTTTTACTTTTAACTGGTAAAAGATCCGTTATTAAAAATAATTTGTTAATTAAATGTTACTTTATTTTATTTAAAACATTTCAATTTTAAATAATTATTATTATTTAAAATATTTTATTCTCGTGCTGAACTATGCACTCTAACAATACATATTATATTTACAACACATATTATATTTTGTAAATTCTTTTTCTACATTGACACAATACATATTGTATATCTTAAATTTCATGGCCGAAACATGTTGTATACAAATTTGAAAATAGATACGAACTTTTAGCCTGCAGCATATATGGCATATAGGTTCCAAGTACCAACTTTCAACAAGTACAATTTAGGGAAGATAGTGCAATAACTTTTAAAAGCCATAACTTTTAAAAGCCAACTGAATACATTTGTAAGGATTTTACTGAATTTGAAAGATTTAAAAAAAAAAATCCAAGGATTTAAAAAGAAAATCTAAGAATTTGTAATTTAGTACGCTGTACTTTGTTTATTTTTTAGTAAACAATTTGCATGTATTTCATATCTTTTTAGCTTGCTTTGCTGCTAGTGCTACTCAATTAGTGTTACTCTAGAAGTATGCTCTCTTGCATTGCTTAAAAGTTAATACATATAAATTAGAAAAAAAGATTTTAAAAAAACTGTAAGAATTTGCAATTAGTAGTCTTTATTTTGTCTATATTTTAGTAAACAAATTGCATGTATCTCATATCTTTTTAGCTTGCTTTGCTGCTGGTGCTACTCTATTAGTACTACTCTTAGGAGTATGCTCTCTGTATCTTGAATAAGATTTAAATACCCTTCAGATAAGGGTAGTTAAAGAAATTAATAACAATTTGATTTTGATTTTTATATCAATTTTTATTTTTTTGTTGATTAAATAGTATCTGTTTTATGCTTATATTAACTCTAACAATCTAGTATGAATAATGAATATAAAATTATATATTTTAGTTTTTGTTTGACTTTTAACTATCTTCACAAACAAAATGATTAATATATACTTATTAACATTTACAAACTACTTTACTTATTGCTATAATAGTCAAAATGATTACTATATACTTATTAACATTCACAAACTACTTTACTTATACAAACTATTTACTTATCGCTATAATAATTAATAAAACCTCCACATATAACCATAAATAAACTATCTAACAAACTGTACACATACTCAGATAGTAACTACTTTACTTATTGCTATAATAGTCAAAATGATTATTATATACTTATTAACATTCACAAACTACTTTACTTATACAAACTATTTACTTGTCGCTATAATAATTAATAAAACCTCCACATATAACCATAAACAAACTATCTAACAAACTGTACTCATACTCAGAGAGTAGGATAAGGGGATAAGGTTTGCTGTACCAACCTAAAATATACCCCCATTGAACTTTATTAATTTTGAAACTTTTAACTATCTTGTCTGCACTCTCACAATACATATTATATCTTAAATTTCATCCCTGAAACATGTTCTGTACAAATTTGAAAATAGTTACAAACTTTCAGCACCATATATGGAATATAGGTCGCACCATTTATGGAAAATTGTTATTCAATAACTTTCAACCGGCACCTCACCATTACCAAGTGCGGCCGGGGCCAAACACTCATAGTCATGACTTCACTGACTCTTGACGAAGAAACAAAAAGTGATTTCTGAAATTGTTAGTTAATTATAAAATTCAGCACGTGATTCCAATCTACGGGTTCTGTGCTATCGTAGAACTCTTTCATTCGTTGATCATCCGGCAGTGCTACACTGTTAACTTGCTGCATAATGCTTTGATGTTCAGCTTCAAATTCACTTGTCTCCGCGTCCAGTGTTGCAGGTCCACTGTAAGAGTCTTCTAATCCAAAACCTGCCGAAAACACGGATTGGTTTCAATCAGGAGAGGATAACTTGTTCGAATCAAATAAATGATCTGAATGCTGCAAGGACTGCTTGTCCTCTTCTGTTTCAGCAATATTAGCATCTTCTCTACGAAAAGCAAGTCGCTCAGAATCATCTTCAGGGATCGAATCGTTTACAAATAGGTCAAAGCATGACATGAACAATCCATATATAGTTTCGTGAATATTACAAATTTTGAAGGGGTGATCTGAATTACCAATATTACTGCCACGGTTCGGAGTTACCATTTCATAATGTCTCACCGCAGCTGTGATTTTTACGGGTGTCGTTTTGATCACACCATTTTGTAAAGTTAGACGAGAATCTGCCCTTGCCTTGATATTGTGCATCTCGTCTTGACGTTTGTTCATTAACAGCTTCTTTTTCAAACGAGTGTTCCAGTAGTTCTTGATTTCGTTATCAGTTCGTCCAGGCAGTCTTCCTGCTATCAGCGACCACCTGCATTTAATTGTAGAGAAATCTCAGTCAATATATAAATGGGGTTACAGGTAAAGTTGTTTATTAACTCTATAAATATAATTAACCACTTAATTTTGTAGAGATAATTGAAATTAAAAAAATTTAAGCATTAAACTTTATTACAAAATTTAATAAGCATAACACTATTTAAATATTAATTGAAATGCATAACCTCCTTTTTTACAAATTATATATGTGTTTTATTCAATCAATCTTGTTAATTTGTTGAAAAAAATCCAAAATCTCAAATAATATATAAACACCCATAAACATAATAATCAAAATTTTTTCGGAAACCTGCATATAGAAGTACTCAATGAAAGTTGGACATACCGATTGCCAAGAAGTCGATGCATCCGAATAATGAGCCCCTCCTCATCTGGTGAAATGTTTCCGCGTTTAATGTCGGGGTGAAGATAGTTTACCCAACGTAATCTACAACTCTTTCCACATCGGTTAATACCTGCAATACAAATTCTGTCTGCTTATTTAGCCTATCAATAAATATTCGTCGATGACTCGATAGCATTAATACAGATTTGTTGAGTTTCACCTGCTTTTTTGGGGAGATTTGTCCATCCAGCATCGCCGTGAATTCGAATATATTCAGACAGAAACTTATCCTCCTTGGCAGTCCAGGCCCCGCGGCTGAGCCCTTCTTTTGAGCAGCAAGGAGATATAGCCATCTTGGATATTCTTCTTTTGTAAACTCTAAAACCTAAGCCCAGAGCGAAAGATCTCCTCTGTCTGCAACGGACACAGTATTAACCTCTTCACTTGTGAATGGTGGAATATCCTAATTTATGTGTTGGATTCTCACATCGCTGACGGAATCCCAAGCACAAATTATTGATAAGTCGTTTCGATGTGTTTCCACACAGCAAAAGTCTACAACTTGATTTGGCTAAAAAAGCATCGAATCTGCATATATTCTGCCCGGAGAACAATGAACTGACATTACGGGAAGGTTGGAAACATAAGCACATTCGCTGCCTGTCAGTTCATTGTCCTTCGGGCAGAATATCGGTGGATACTGAATAAAGCATTTATTTTCCAGAGATTTCAACAAAACATACAACTGCTACGCGAATAATCGGGATTCGGCGCCCAAATCATCCACCCTCGGTATGTACGGATTCCTTTAATGACGACTCAAACATTGCAAAAATATGACACAGGTTTCAAAATTTCAAACAGAAGACGTCACTCTTGAAACGCCCGCGTATCTTTGAAATTTTATGTGCCCCATGAAGAAACGTAACTTCAATTAAAAAGAAGTAACGGACACGTGTTGCAATATGTGTCGAGGGTGGCATAAAGTAAGAGACATGCCGGTCTCTAAATGGATTTAGATGTTGATTGGGGTAAATATTCTTCCGGTCTGTAAATGGATTTAGCTGTTGATCGGGGTAAATATTCTTTCATGCGAGATGCAAGATAGAAGTTAAAAATATTTAAAGATTGAATCATCACTTTTTTTTTGTTAAGTTAAAGAGAAATGTATAATTAGTTTGAGCCATCGAGGGGAATTTTTGACTTTTAGGTTGATTTTTTTTAGGAATTAGGTGAATTTAATCCACAAAATTTGTATTTTTTTTTGTTGTTTGTAGGGCGATTTTAAGCTTAGAAATGAAATTAGATGATAGGAAAACCCCCAACACCCACACTCTAGCTTTTTGACTTTTAGGTTGATTTTATGTAGGAATTAGGTGAATTTAATCCACAAAATTTGTATTTTTTGTTGTTTGTAGGGCGATTTTAAGCTTAAAAATGAAATTAGATGATAGGAAAACCCCCAACACCCACACTCTAGTAGTGTTTTTGGGGTATTTTGAAAATTTTGTGAAGATTCATGACAAAAAACTGATACAGAAAGAGAGGTCAAAAAGTCCCCTGTTTAGACAACTCCTTAGTTTAATGCAAGAGATGGTGCATTGAAGGATTTTGCTTTTGTGGTTCACCGAATAGGCTTGGGGGTTCTTGAGCATGTAACTTGGCTACTCTCGGAATTGGTTGGAAGGAACAGCTTCTCCACTTTTGTTTTCCCTGCATTGGTGTCAAGTTCTAAATCTATGTTTCTTTTTACACTTATAGTAATATGTTATTCTTATTCTAGATCTAGACAGGTCAAGTTAAAACCCAGTATAAAACAATTAGTCTATCTTAGTTATCCATTTCCTATTTTATTATGTTGATTACAAACATGATTGATTGATTTAGATAGGTTGATTATAAACATGTTATTTGAGCTATGGGATTTTCCTTTTACGAATTATATGCCGGAAATCGAAAGTATGGATATGTATCCAACTATATCGAACCGAAAATCGAAACTATGGATATGTATCCAACTATGTCGAACCCTTCCTAGGCAACTGTTTTACTAATGCACTTCTACATTATGTATCTATATTATTTTTCTAATCTCTATAATATCCATATATATATGGGCTGGTGCAAGCTAATGTTGATCACTTATGACGCGTTCATTGTAATGGAATTCTGGAAAAACAGAAATTTGAACGTCAAAAACCAATGTTATAGGTACCTAGACACAACTTTTTGGAATAAGGTGTAAGAATATGAAACGTAGACAATTGGATTACCTTCCGGAATATATAACTTTTATTTATGGAAACTAAGTATAAATCCCAAAAAATGAGGTTCTTGTAAGGTTGATATGTTAGTTTTTTCCCAAAAAATAATGAATATGTTTGCATTGGTC
>LPNX010478151.1:239709-257658 GCA_001517045.1 Pseudotsuga menziesii | reverse complement strand
CCCCCCCCCTCTCTCTCTCTCTCTCTCTCTCTCTCTCTCTCTCTCTCTCTCTCACACACACACACACACACACACACACACATAACACATCACCCATCCTTTCCCATCATGATCGAACATGTTGTACCTCAAATGACCATGTATAGGGTGAGCGAATCCTTTGTATTCTTTTCAGTAACGATATAAATTTAATAGGGCTACTGATGCACCATCTATCTGTTATTGACCAAGGGATTGAGTTCATGTGTTATTGAGAATGGTGTTATTGACCATGGTCACCACTATTGCTACTGTCATGACCATGGTCGCCACTGTCGCTATTACCGCGCTAGGGCTTGAGGCCATGTGTTATTGACCATGGTATCCACTAAACCTTTATTAAACCTTGACACCCATCATTGGTCAGTGTTGGAGGCCACCCTTACCCTCCACTAGCCATAGGTAAGGAGCCTAAGAACTCATAATGGCACACATGTGTCTAAGAAGAAAGTAGTGGTGAAGACTATATTGTAAAAATACTCATACATGTGTGAATACCAAGACATTGTTGAAGAATGTTAGTCATTAAATGGGATAAACATTAGTGATTTAATGTTGTAAATGTTAGGCTGCAGCGCGCACACGTGTTTATGCGCATACACGTAGACACATGTGCGCGCTCCTATACATGCGTGCATGCTCTTAGACACATGTACGTGCTCCTATTTCTAGTTAAAAAAAATAGAGATCTTCCTTCATGGGTTTGCTACCAATTTTCACATGTTTTCTACCACTATTCCCGCGTTTTTTGCTCCTGCACTTTGCAATTTGGCTCACACTCAATTATCAATTAGAAACTCTTTGATCTATTGAATAGAATATCACTCTTGGAATCTAACAAACATAGTCAATGTTCTTGGAAGTTAGTGGATACATTCAAACTACAAGTTTTCATTGCAAGAAGAGATCATTTTGAATAGGTTTGGTGAATTGTAAATAATTTTTTTCATTCACAAGCTTTGAGATCATTTCATTGATTTATGTTTTATCATATGCTTACAACAATATCTCTCTCATAGACAACAATTAATTTCACAAGAAGAATTCCCAACTTCACATCTAAACAAGTCTCATATTCTCCATACAAGATGAAGTATGCAATGTTAACTAATAATGATTTGCACATGAATATATTTTGATTTCAAAAAATGATGTCATAGATGACGTTATCTCTTCAGACTCTTCAATTTGAAAAGAAACATTTGAAGCAATCATGGGAGAGATTCCATATTGAATAGTTCACCAAGTTTTCCATATTCTCTATACAAGATGAAGTATGCAATGTAGACCAATAATGATTTGCACATGAATATATTTTGATTTCCCCAAAGGATGGCATAGATGAGGTTCTCTCTTGAGACTCTTCAATTTGTATAATAACCTTGGAAGCAATCATGGGAGAGGATCCATATTGAATATTTCACCAACTTTTCCATTCTCTCCTCTTCATGCTACATTTATCATAACATGCCTTTGAGCTGGACAGGGATGCCTCTACCTCGATGATTTCTCCTTCCTTCGGGGGATTTGCAACCTCCTCATTGTGTAATTAGTCAATTTGTTCTATTTAGTTAGTGTAAATTAATGAGTGTAATTTATTTAATTTATTCCCAAGACATCCAAACACCAACTTATGTCTTCCCTCACAACTAATGTGGCATATTACATGTAATTTCATCTCGTCCGAAGGTTTTGGAAATGAAGGATATTTCACTCATCTTCTTGTGACTTCCACTACTTTTTGAACACAAAGGAAGTCATAATCCTATAATTGTAATACCTACAAACTTGATTCTCTTTACTTGACTCAAATAGAGTATAGAAATGAAACTTTAGTTCAAACATAAAGAGCAACCTTTAATCAATGTTTATGTATCAATGCCAATAATTACCATACTAACGTATTTGTAATTTAGTTAATTATGTTGGAATGCATCATGTTTTTTGTATAATGGAACTAATACCGTATTTGTTGCTTCTTATGTAGGGGTAGACCTCATAGTTTTGATAAAGAAAATTTTGGAGATGGGAAAATCACGTAACAAAGTAAGAAAAACTCGAAGGAATATGCCCATTGAAAAGGAAAATGAGGTAAGAGAAAAGGATAGGTTGTAAATGGACAAAGTGAGACATGGTACAGACATTTCCACTAATACTGCAACTGATCCTAACATAATTGATGATAGAACAACCTCTATTTCAGAACCACAGGTGAAGTGGTTGCGTCCAATGCTCCCAACTCAAATTCCAACATCAACACAGTCTCCAACCAACAATTCATCAATGATCCATGCTGAATCTCTTGAAGACATAGGTATATTGAGAGACGTTGATTTTCAAGCGTTGGACGTAGGAGCAATGATTAATTTGCAATCTCTCCAAGAATACCACAATCATGTCAAGCACACTCCAAATATGGAACAACATGTGAACAAAGCACCACAACAAAGAAGCTCTAGGATTCGTAGCTCATGTCCAACTTCCCTACCTCGACTATCTAGTGTAAGAAAAAGGACTCCTAGACGTATCCATGTGGATGAAATTTGTCTGTCAGGCCTTGAAGTTAAGTTTCCAAAACGCACTATCGATTGGCAATGTAGCAAATTAATGAAGGAATATTTTGAATCCAAAGGGGATGCAGGTAAATGTCAATTATTACTATGTTTGTTAAAGTAAAATTGTTTAGTTGTTTTTAGGTGAATTATTTGCATAAAGATGGTTAGAATTTTAGAGGCTAACAATCATATTGTTAGAAATCTCCAATTTTCTTTTAATGCGATTGGGAATACTTCTCGTACTAAATATATTTGTGCGGCTCATCGTGTGTTATCAGAATCAGTTGTAAGCAAGTCCACACGAAAACATCGCCTCCTGTCACACACTTCTCACATACTTAAATTAAATATTAAAATTGTTAAGAAGTACTCTGTTATAAGAGAAAATATTGAGACTCCGGGTGGAGAAGATTGTTTAGATTTTGTCAGCAGGTTTCCTCGTTGAGATATGAAGATAATTTGTGTTGTTAACGACTTAGTACAAAATTTCTAGCATGAGCATACCAGACCTTCATCTAACCAAAGAGATGTGCTAAAGATGAGAAAAGGTTCTACTGAACATGGAGTACCCCACGTCAAACACTTCCTTGATAGGACACATACTGAACTCTATGAGATATTCAGGAATGAGCACACAAAATTGAACCTGGGAAAAGGTCCTATGAGAAATGTAAACCATGGCATGTTCGTATATGCATTGATCGAAACACATGCTATTGTAGATACCATGTAGAATATGAATATTTTTATGACACATATAAACATATATTTTGTGATTTGCATACTAACATTGAGAAGGGATACAATGAATCTGTAATACCACCAAATGCATCGAGATATTTTATCAGCAACGTCATGTGTCCAATGCATGAAGGACAAAAATACTATGGAAAATCATGTCTTTATGGGAATTGTTCCAGGTGCAGTGGGTTTTCTCTTTTGAATCGTTGCATTCATGGAAGTGATGAGCATCAATTTGGCAGTATAATCGTGGAGATGCAGAGCTTCAAGTACGTAACCTATCAATCAGATAGTACGAAGGAAAGTAAAAATATTGCATTAGTGAAGTCACAAGTGCAAATGATTATTGCATGTTTTTCCTCTTACACGTTCTGTTTCTACACATACATTCTTTAAAGGTCACATTCTAATACGACCCTTGTTTTCATGGCAACAGGTACAGGTATGTGATTTTTTTATGGAGTTCTATGAGAAAACAGAGCAGTATGTTCAGCGTGTGCATGTAGCGCGACAGTAGGATGAGAAGTACAGAAAATGCAGGGACAACTTTCCCATTGGGACCATATTGTCAATTGTGGATTTTGTAGAAAACTACACCCTTCAACCACAAGATGAAATTCAGAGTTAATACTACCATTCTGACCAATTCAGCATCATGGTACATATTATGTATAGGCATGGCCCTAAGAGCTCCATTAACAATGGGATAATACAGAAGGAGACAAACTTTTACATGAGTGATGATAGGTTCCATGATCTGCATTATGTTCAACATTCTTTTCGATTTTTCTATGATCATCTAAAGGAGGGAGATATACAGATGGATCAACATTAGATATGGTCAGATGGTTGTGCGAGGTAGTTTAAAAATGCCCGAGTCTTCCAATGGATGAGTATGTTGCATAAGAATTCTAATGTGTTGCATATATGGAACTACTTTGAGACCGGTAAAGACAAAGGTGAGAATGGAGGGGTCGGTGCATGCATTAAGAACGCACTATGAAGGGAGGAGATTACGTTTACTAGAAACCCCCATATCAAAGATGCAAAATCCATAGTTCAATGGTGCTACGCAACAATGTCAAACCGAACTAAAGTGCAACATACATCAACAGGGGCAGGAAGGGTAGTCAGGAATTTTTGGCAAGTGATTCACATAGATCGATCCCATTCCTATAGTTGCGGAACAGTACAAGGAACACGTGGATTCCATTCGGTTCGAAGCTCAAACAACCCCTTATTTGAAATATGGACGTAGAAACTTGATTTCTTTTGTAGCCCTTGTAGCAGTGGTGAATGGGATGAATGTGAATGCATGGATTGGGTTGATGATTGGGATCGTGTGTCACTTGCAGTAGACCCACGTGTAGTCTTTGAAACAACCCACGTAGAGGAGGGTCAATCAGCGATTTCAATAGACTACGACCATATCTCATATCTTGTACAACCAGGACACATATATACAGTGGTTTCCCTGAAATACAATGAATGGGGCACAAATTATTGGTTGTCACGATGCATTCAAGGTAAGCAAATCCTTAACATATCATTGATTGATGATGGAGGAAATGAATTTCCTATTGGATCGATGGTGGTTGAGGGTGAATATCTTACACTAGATGGAAAATCAAGAAGAACTAGTAGGAATGTATTCATGGATTACATACCAAGTTATCTGGTCTATCACTTCACAAAATTGATTATTGACACGAACATCCATCTACAGACAATGTCAAACAATAAATAAACCAAGGTACGTTACTTCTTTCCTCATTCAGAGCACAAGAGATTGATGGAGACAATTAGCAACAGAGAGGATCCAGATGGGTATATTGAATGAGATTAGGTAATTGTGCTTACACTACCACACTAGCCTAACGTTCGACCACTCCTACCCTAAACGTTCGACAACTTCTATGAGATTACTATTTAGATCTCTTAACCACTCCTCCTTCAACTTTCACAATGTATTTAACACGTACAATGAGGCATGGGAGGGGTCGGTGCATCGTTTCTAGGGTTGCATGGACCCCACTGGGGTGAAACCCTAGTTTTCATAATCTAGCCTGGAGGCATGCCTGATTTGTGCAGAGTCAGAGGGGAGACCATCATGGCCATAATTTCATGCCACGATCCCAATAGAATAGATGGTTCATCGATCGAATCCCCAATCAATGTTCTATGGTGAATTGCAGTAGGCTTGCAAAAGCCATTCAGGGACGCTTGGGCCAATTCAAGGAGAAGGTCCAAAAACCAAACTGGGCAATGATTTCAGAATATGTTGTCTCCTGTAGGTTTGTTTGGGTGTGGCCACCATGATAAAGCCACCCTTAGCCTCCCAACATAGGTTTTTGTAGGGTCGGTGCACCGTTTCCATGGTTGCATGGACCCCACTGGGGTGAAACCCTAGTTTGAAAAATATGGCCTAGAGACATGCCTAGCTCATGCAGAGTCAGGGGGGAGGCCACCCTAGCCATAATCATGTGCCAATATCCCAACGGAACCAACGATTCATCGATCAGATCCTTGGTCAATGATCTATGGCGAGTTGCAGTAGGTCTGCAAAAGCTGTTCATGGACACCTGGACCAATTCAAGGACGGGGTCCAAAAACCAAACTGGGTGGAGATTTCTAAATTCGTTAGCTCTTATAGGTGTGTTTGGGCATGGATTCCATGGCCAGGCCACCCTTGGTCACCTGGAATAGGGTTTTGCAAGGTCAGTGCACCATTTCCATGGTTGCATGGACCCCACTCGCGTGAAACCCTAGTTTGTGAAATCTGTCCTAGAGGCATTCCCAAGCCGTGCAGAGTTGCAGGGGAGGCCACCCTAGACATAATCTCATGCCACAATCCCAAATGAACTGACGATTCATCGATCAGAGCCCCAGTCAAATTTCTATGGCGATTTGTAGTAGGCCTTCAAAAGTTGTTTAGGGATGCCTGTGCCAATTCAAGGCCGTGGTACAAAAACAAAACTGGGTGAATATTTTCGATTTCGTCAACTCCTGCAAGTGTGTTTTGGCATGGAAACCATGTTCAGGCCACCCCCAACCTCCCATCATAGGGTTTTGTCGGGTCAGAGCACTGTTGCAAGGGTTACATGGACCCCACTGGGGCAAAACCCTAGTTTGCAAAGTTTAGCCTAGAGTTATTCCTGAGCCATGTAAAGTCAAGGGGAAGGAAACAGTGGCCATAATATTGTGCCACAATCCCAACAGAATTGATAGTCCATCGATCATAGCCCCGTTCAACTTTCTATGGTGAGTTATAGTAGGCCTGCAAAAGCCGTTCAGGGATGCCTAGGCCAATTCAAGGTCGGGGTCCAAAAAACAAATCAAGAGGTGATTTATGATTATGTTGGCTCCTACATGTGTGTTTAGTAATTTCCATCATGGGAAGGTCACCCCTATCCGCTTAGCATAGGGTTTTGTAGGTTGGGCGCACCATTTCTAGGGTTGCATGGACCCCACTGGGGAGAAACCCTAGTTTTCAAAATTCATCTTGGAGGCATGCCTATCCCATGCAGAGTCGGGGAAGTAACCTGTAAAATTCGTTCAAGGACTCCTGGGCCAATTCAAGGTCGAGGTCCAAAAACCAAACTAGGCGGTGATTTCTAAATACATCGACTCCTGAAGGTTTCTTTGGGCATGGACTCCATTTGTCAGCCACCCCTGGCTGCCCTACACATGGTTTTTCATGGCTGGTACACCATTTCCAGGGTTGCATGGACCACATTGGGGTGAAACCCTAGTTTGCAAAATCTAGCTTAGAGGCATGCCCGGGCTGTGCAAAGTCAGGGGAGAGGCCACTCTAGGCATAATCCCGTGCTAGGATCCCAACATAATTGATGGTTCATTGATTAGACCCTCATTCAATGTTATATGGCAAGTTGTAGTAGGCCTGCAAAAGCCGTTCAGGGATGCTTGGGCCAATTCAAGGACGGGCTCCAAAAAATAAACCGGGTGATGATTTCTGATTCTGTCGGCTCTTGTAGGTGTGTTTTGGCATGCAATCCATGGGCATGCCATTTCTGGCCACTCGACACAATTTTTTGCAGGGCTAGTGCACTATTTCCAGGGTTGTATGGAGCCCATTGGGTCGAAACCCTAGTTTTCAAAATCTGTCCCAAAGGCATGCCCAGGCCGTGTGGAGTTGGGGGGATGCCACCCTGGCCATAATCCTATGCCAGGATCCCAACAGAACCAACCGTTCATTGATTGGAGCCCTGGTCAATGTTCTATGGCGAGTTATAGTAGGCCTGCAAAAGTCGTTCAGGAACGCTTGGGCCAATTCAAGGTTGGGTTCCAAAAACCAAACCAGGAAGCATGGCCTCCATGGGAAGACCACCCCCAGACTCCTGACACAAGTTTTTTCAGGGCCGGTGAACCATTTACAGGGTTGCATGGTGGTTACTAGGGAGAAACCCTAGTTTGCAAAATCTATCCTAGAGGCATGCACGGGCGTTATTGCATGACAAGTTCTACCTATCTGATCCGGTGGATTATTCATCTTCAATAATTTACACTGATCCAATATGGTACAATGGTTATTAATCATATGTTGTTAACTCATGTTCTAAACATAGTGCAAGGACTAAGCTTGGCGGTTAAGATGTGAATAGCCCGTGCAGTTATGGGCTGCGCGGTTATCGCATGGCCCACGTAGTTATGGGCTACGCGGTTATCGCATGGCCCATGCAGTTATGGGATGCATGGTTATCGCATGGCCCGTGCAGTTATGGGCTGCGCGGTTATCGCATGGCCCGCGCAGTTATGGGCTATGCGGTTATCGCATGGGCCGTGCAGTTATCGCATGGTGTGTAGTTATCGCATGGTGCACAGTTATAGCATGGGCCGCGCAGTTGTAACATGCTCGCGTAGTTAGTTGGCTTGCGCACCGTCAAGTGGAACCTCAAATGGTTCGTGAAAATCCCGCGCGGTCACGGTTGCTGTGACACATATATCGTGGATGCTGCGATAGTTGTGGAGTAGTGGTGACATCAAACAGTTACGCGGTTTTCATTTGGTGCGCTATTTAGTATGGTGCAACACCTGTGCGTGGCGGTCATTGCCACGTGTTGTGAGTCAACATGTGCATGGAGTTAGTTGCAACGGTTCGGGGATATGGAACATTGTGGTAACATAATGCTTGTGCAGCGATTTGGCAGGATTGCATGGTTCAGTTTTAGTTTATGGTTGTAGCGATAATAAAGAAGATGACAGCTGTGATGGTAAAATGAGTCGAACCGTTACTTACCCGGGGATTGAACGCTCATATAAATGCGATTCTGGCCACATTGAGAAGAGGAGGTTTTTTTTAGAGCACAGAGCATCGTGTTTCTGTTAGATGTTGTTTTGTAGAAGTCGACATTCTCTGTTATACTTTAGCTTTCTTTTCCTGTTGAAGGCTAATTGTAATTTCCAGAAGAGAGGTCTTGAAGACTTTGTACAGCATTCTGTTTACAGTTGCTGAAGTTGATTCCAGAACCATTTTTGTACCATTTTAAAAAGATTAATTGGATCGGTACCCATTGGAGAGGGACCCGGAGATGTAGCCCAGTGGAGGGGGTGAAATCCATTATCAACTTCTGTTGTGACTCTCTGATTCTGTGTTTCTTATTTATATCTATTTATCAGTGTTGTTTTCTCCTTTCTGTTTCAGTTTGCTTTTCAGTTCTGTCTTTAAGCATTCCATTGTTGTTAATGTTACTTCATGAATTAAGTAAACTGATAAACACATTCTTTAAATAAACTTTTAATGCACTCAAGTTGAGATCCGACGGATCACTATCTCTCTTGGGTTTTGTGCCTATGTGAGATCTCATTTGTTTATTCTCTCTACTGTTGGTTATCATTCCTTGTGTTCATCTATATTGTTGGTGGGAAGTTCTTATTGGAAGAAAAAATAAAAGAACATTCACACTTAGCTCGAAATGTGTATGTTTTCTGTGAAACTCCTTGTGTGATGTGCGTAATTTTAAGGGGACTTTTCAAAGTTATTCCACTTTGTTATTGTGTATCATCTATTCATATGAAATAATGCCCCAACCATATACACGTTTTGGAAAAATGGAACATCGTTCCCAATGTCTATACAATGGAAACTCATGCCCTATACCAAATATGAAATATCATGCCAAAATTCCACATCATGGCTATTGTCCACCTTGTTTACATGGCCCAGTGACTTCATTGTGCATTGATTTTGTAAACTAGGTTTTTTCTCAGTTTCCTTCAATGCAACTCTCGCATTGGTGGTTCAACTCTGCAAAACCCTCCATCGTGCCAATCTCGGTAATGTTCCCATATTGGCATTTCCCATATACACTTGTCAGAGCCAACGACATGCAATCTTGCTGCTTCGTTTGGTTTTTCGCTCCCAAACCGAGAGTCACCAAGTGTCCCTGAACGACATTTTCATGCGACTTTCAACTCGAAATCACTAGGAAACCAGAGGTCAGATTGACGAACCATAGACTCCGTTGGTCTCTTGGCATGACATTACCTCTAGGGTGACCTCTCCACCACGTTTACATGGCCTAATGACTTCATTGTGCATCAGTTTCATAAACTAGGGTTTTGCTCAATTTCCTTCAATGCAACTCTCGCATTGGTGGGTAAAATCTACAAAAACCTCCACCGTGCCAGTATTGGTAGTGTTCCCATATCAACATTTCCCATACATCCTTGTTGGAGCCAATGACATGCAATATTTCTGCTCCGTTTGGTTTTTCGTTCCCGAACCGAGAGTCACCAAGTGTCCCTGAACGACATTTTCATGCAACTTTCAAATCGACATAACTCCACAACCAGAGGTTGGATTGAAAAAAAGTCGACTTAGTTGGTCTCTTGGCATGCCATTACCTCTAGGGGGACCTCTCCACTATGTTTGCATGTCCTAGTGACTTCATTGTGCATCATTTTTGTAAACTGGGGTTTTGCTCAGTTTCCTTCAATACAACTCTTGCATTGGTGGGTCAAATCTGCAAAACCCTCCATCGTTCCAGTCTTGGTAGTGTTCCCATATTGGTATTTCCCTCACACACTTTCTGGAGCCAATGACATGTAATCTTGCTGCTCCGTTTTTTTCACTCTCGTACCGAGAGTCACCAAGTGTCCCTGAACGACATTTTCATGCGACTTTCAACTCAACATAACTCGATAATCAAAGGTCAGATTGATTAAACATCGACTCTGTTGGTCTCCTGGAATTCCATTACCTCTGGGGGGGGCCTACTTCACTTGCATGGCCTAGTGACTTCATTGTGCATCGGTTTCATAAACTAGGTTTTTGCTCAGTTTCCTTCAATGCAACTCACGCATTGGTGGGTCAACTCTGCAAATCCCTCCACCATTCCAGTATTGGTAGTGTTCCCATATCAACATTGCCCATACAAACTTTCCATAGCCAATGACATGCAATATTTCTGCTCCGTTTGGTTTTTTTCTCCTAGACCGAGAGTCACCAAGTGTCCCTGAACGACATTTTCATGCAACTTTCAACTCGACATAACTAGACAACTGGAGGTCGGATCGACGAACCGTCGACTCCATTAGTCTCCTGGAATGCCATTACCTAGAAACCAATATACCATATACCTAGAATACATGTACCTACACTACAACAAAGAAACTAGAGTTTCGTGAATTATAAGTAGAAACACATAATTGTATGAATTAGAAGTAAAAACTCATACATGAATTACAATTATATAGCCAATTAGGGTTTCATGGATTGAAACAAATTCCCATATATAGAGATGATGTTCTATTTTAGTCTCTCTTATGTAGAATCACTTAGACCATATACCTAAGCTACAAGAGAAAATAGCAAAAAAACTAGGGTTTCACGAACTACAAACAATAAACCCAAAAACTAGGGTTTATAAATTTACACATATAACTACAAACTAGGGTTTTATGGAGTAGAAATTCACATACATAGAGATAATTTTCTATGTTAGTCTCACTTATGTAGAAATACTTAAACCATATACCTAAGCTACATGCACAAATAGAAAAAAAAATATGGTTCCATGAACTACAAACCACAAACCTAAAAAATAAGGATTACAAATTTACACATACATCTACAAACTAGGACCATATACTTATGTAAATAAACTTAGACCATATGCCCAATCTATAAGAATAAATGTCTAGAAATCTAGGGTTTACTGAACTACAAACCACAAACTTAAAAGCTAGGGTTCACAAATTTAGACATAGAAATACAAACTAGGGTTTATGAACTCATTAGGTTTATATAATTATATTTGTTAGTCTCACTAAACTAGAAACCAGTAGGCCATAAACTAGACGATATGTACATGCACTACAACATAGCTAGGGTTTCATGAACTACAAACCACAAACCTAAAAACTATGGTTCACACATTTTAGACATAGAACTAAAAAACAAGGTTTATGAACTCATTAGGTTTAGATAATTAGATGTGTTAGTGTCACTCAACTAAAAACCAATATATCATATACCTAGAAGATATGTACCTTCACTACAACAAAGAAACTAAGGCTTTATAAATTACAAGTATAAACAAATAATTGTATGAAAAAGAAGTAGAGATGCATACATGGATTACAAGTATCAAGCCAACTAGGGTTTCATGAATTGAAAGAAATTCAAATACATAGAGATCAAATTCTATGTTAGTCTCGCGTGTTTATATACACTTAGACCATATACCTTATCTATAAGAAAAAATAGCAAAACATATAGTGTTTCATGAATAACAATCCACAAACCTAAAAAATAGTTTTTACACATTTACACATACAACTACAAACTAGAGTTGTATGAACTCATTAGGTTTAGATAATTAGATATGTTGGTCTCACTTAACTAGAAACCAATATACCATATACCTAGAATATATTCTTGCAAGCCAATAACCATAATGAAAGTGAAGGTTATCGATGAACCCTGGAGGATAAGGAGATCACACCTTCTCTCTTTGTTATGTATGAATATTTCTTGTGAAAGAGGGGGGTCAAACACTATATGATGTTTCAATATTTTATTTACTGGTTGGTTGGATGATTGTGAATAACATTGGATGTAATTTTCCTTTCAATTATGCATGTGGTTGAAGCATGTTAGTGGTGTTGATGGGACTCTATCATCATATCATACAAAGTCAACCTCTTTTGCAACCGACATACATTGACATAGACCCCAATCAATCCACTTTCAATGAAGATAGGAGTGTCAAACTAAGATTGATTTCCAGCCAAGTCAAAATAGTCTCCTTGTTAGGGTTAAATTTTCCCCATTGATTAACATCAACTTGTGGAAATTGTGCATGATAAAACGTAAATATTATTTCATTTGATTAGTCTATAAAGAATATGTGACATATGACTACAATCCTAGGAATGCTCATATATAAACAAAAAGTTACTTTATAAGAGGCCACAAGAGATGGTTAGGTAGGGTTGGTGTTAGGGTTTCCCTCCTAGGTTTAGGGTTTCCTCATTGATTCTAAGCCCTAGGTTATGCATGCTAACACGAAAACACCATTTTGGTTAGGGTTTCCTCATTGATTATAAAGCCTAGGTTATGCATGCTAACCTTTAAACTTCAGTTAGGGTTAGGGTTTCCTCGTTGATTCTAAACCCTAGGTTATGCATGCTAACCTTTAAACTTCAGTTAGGGTTAGGGTTTCCTCGTTGATTCTAAACCCTAGGTTATGCATGCTAACCCTTAAAATTCATTTAGCCTATGCCAAAGAAACAAGTACAAGAGATCGTTAAAATTGAAAGTAGTCAACAATAGCATAACAAATATGTATGTATTCACTGAGAGTAAGAAATGTAAACTTCATCTTCAAATGATATGAATTACCAAATTTATCAAAATCAATGGTTTCCAAGTAGATGTAACAAACGCAATCCCACAACAGTCATGTTCAATTTTATTCTTAGCTCATCAATACTATGAAATTTCCAATCAATCAAATGGTAAGAGAAGATCATTCCAATATCAATTTCTAGCTTGCAAAATGAGACAATAATTACTATGTAAATACCAAAGGAAAACAAGTGCTTTCTATTCCAATTTGGACAATGAATAAGACTGTCAAACCAATGATAAATTTCATCCAAGTATGACTGTCCCAAAATGTTGCTTCCATTCAAAGTCATGATGTAATAGCTATTTCAATTTCAAGTTTGTAAGTAGGAAGACAATTGTTAGGTAAATGCTAGTGGACTACAAGTATTGTCAATTCCAACTTGGTCAATGAATGGGACTGTCAAACTAAATGTATTTTCCAGCCAAGACAAATTTTACTATGACTGTCCCAATTAGTAATTTACAGTCAATCCAAGAGTTCATAGTCCTCAACAAAGATGGTATATTGTACATGTTTTTTAGAGGTCTTTTTGGTGTTTTAGTAGTGCGAATGTACTTGTAGATCATTGTAAAAAATTCTTAAGTCTGGCTGGAAATGTCAATGATATACACAGTCCTCTAGGACTGTGTATCTATCACAAACGAAGGTAACGTTGAGGAGGGAGAGGGTATGTGCTAGTATGTTGGTTCAATAGGAGATAGGGTTCAATATGAGTTAGGGTTCAACAAAGGGCTAGATGACATTCTTCATGAAATTCACCTTGAGAAGCAAAGAAAGTATTTAACTTTGTATATTTTGTGAGAGAAGAAGGCTAGGGATTGTGGCATTTGAGAAACCCTACTTGGTGTGCTTATTGTGGAGGAGAGAGAAGGAAAAAAATCTTACACACTCATGGAATGAGTGACCAACTTTAGTTAGAATTGATTCTTATCTAGGAGTTGTTGGTAGTTAGGGTTTCAAAGAGCTTGACTTGTAGAGTTCTAGGAGGGATGTTAATGCTAGATAAGGGGTTTTGAAAGGGGGCCAAGGTATGATCCTATAGGTCAAGGATATGAGTATGATATTCCAAGCTTAGGGTTAGGAAATGAGAGAGAAGATTTGGAAAGGTAAGCAAGTAGGTTAGAAAATGGATGAGGGAGGAAGGGTCTAGAATGGTAGAAAGCCAAGGTTTTATGTTAGGTGTCTAGTTAGTTCTAGGTCGTTAGGGTTTAGGTCTGCAATAAAAAGGTCGAAGCTAGGTATGAAAATCTGAGACAACAAATGGAAGGGTCGAGGGGTGAATGGAGGCTTGGAAAACTAGAAAAAGATCTCGATAAAATTATTTGGTAGCAAGAGGAATACTTCATGGGAAAATTTTCTAGATTGAAAAATTATGTGCAATATGATTTACAAGATTGGGTATTTGGTGTTTAAATTTATCATTGTTATTGTACATGTTTATGCAGTTGTGTATTTTTTTGTTAACTAACCTACAGTGTTAAATTTTTTATGCATTTTATTGTGAACATACAGACTTTATTGCTTCGTCAATAATAAGTATTGCAAGCGCATCAAATGGAATCTACTACTGCATTCGACATAGTGTATGAAAATATGTAATCAAAGGTTAAAGTAACATAAATAAGTATAAAACGCTATATTCATATACACAAATTTCCAATCATATACAGTAGTAGTGAAAAATGGAACATTGTTCCCAATGTCTATACAATGGAAACTCGTGCCCTATACAAAATATGGAAACTCATGCCAAAATTCCATATCATGGATCTTATTCATAGGAGGGTTTCTCAATCCTCATGCCCACCCTTAGAGCTCCTAGGTGCAGCTCCAAAATCGATCTTCCTCTTCTTCGAGCTAGAGGAAGCTCAGTCCTTCCCCTTGGGATCTGAAACGACAACAATCAAATGTCAACTCCTACAGGAAATTATACAAGTATAAAACACAATTTAAAAATCAAATTTAATTTTTCAAATATTAAATAGCTCACCTCCGATGAGACCGTAAGTGGTGAGGGGTTTGCCCTCCTTCGTGATCCAAGTCTCTCGGCAATGCCATCCTGCAACATTTAAATAGTAATATAACTCATACAATTTACTATCTACGTTAATTTACGTTAATATTGCATGATATTTTCATAAAATAATCAATCTCACCGTGAACATAACAGGCTGGTCCTCGGGGCTAACAGGTGGAGCAGTTGGCTGGTCCTCAGGGCTGGTAGGTGGAGCAGTGGGTTGGACAACTTACTATTATTCTAACGTGGATGGCATAACGGAGGATGTAGCCACATCGATTTTGGATACAAAACTAGGGGGCATGGTGAGAGAGGGTGTGGACTGGAGTGGGCGAAGTGGTGATGTAGGGCGATAAATCCCAACTGGTTGTAGAATGGAATGGGCCACCCTAGAAGGGGAAATGATGGTGGTGGGGAAATATAGGGGAGGCGGCTGAGGTCTGGGATGGGGTGGAGGGATGGGTGAATGTGGATGGATGGTGTATCATGGTCAAAGGGGGGAGGGTGGAAACATTGGAAATTGAAAGGCAGGGGGTGGATGGGTGGGGCAGGGGGGGAGTGAGAAAATGTTGTGAGGAAGAAGGGGGATATGGATGGAAGTGTGGTGGTGGATGGGAGGCAAGGGATGGATGGAACAGGGTGGGGAGGGATGCATGGAAAGGGAAATCTATTCCAAGGGCTACACCTAGCATATATGGTGGGAAAAAGGAAGTCATTGGAGAGATAGTGACACTGACGTGACTATGTTCTAGGACTTGCATACATATTCATGGCCTCATATATTAGTGCATAAAAAATATAACTATACAAAGCTAATCCATCAAAACTGAAATTAAATTTATACTTTATTACATGATACCTACACACAAGGGGATACGTTGATCCTTGACGGGGATGGCTGGTCACTCTCTCCTACGGACACCTGTGAAAACACAAAAAAAATTAGATTCAATTACTAAATATTAAATACATTGGACGAAAAGATTAACTACTAAAATTACATTTAATTACTGAAAGAAAATTACCTATGTGTATGGTGTCGTGAAGTCCTCTGTAGCTACCATGGCTCCATCTAGGTTGAAGGGACCAACGTCCTCCCACCTGGGTGCTAGAGACTCAACACTGAATGGTTGTACATTAAAACAAATCAAGTCGTTAATATCTGATTCTAAGTTAAATTTATTAGAAACTATGAGATTGCATAACGTATAATCAATACATGAACATTAAATAAAACAATAACTAACTTGTTGTAGGTGTCTCTCTGTGACATGCTCCTGTGTGGGAACATGGAATGGATTCCCATAGTGAGAACATCGATATGGAATTGGTCCCGTCAAGCTGGATGGATCATCCTGAATACCACCTGTAGATTCTCTCCCTCACCGACCACCAATACACCGTGCAGAAGTGTGTCTCTCGGAGTGGTCATGCTCGCTCTGTGAGGACATAGCCACAAATGTGGAATTCCTAAGAAGGTGTCGTGTGGCATGTATGACAAAATCATGGATCTCATCTAGTCCGCTACCTAACCCATGGGGTTGGGGAAGCGGGTTTGGATTTCTCCTAGGTGTAGAAGGTCCTCTGAGTGGGTTCCAGTGGGCATGAGGTCGATATTGGGATGAGCCAAGACCAATGCCCTAGAACTCGGTGATGTCGAAGTATTTCACATGGAACCCTAACAAAAACTCAGCCCACAGTTTCCTGAGAAAATAATGTGTTACCTCGACATTTTTGCATGGAGGATTGTCAAAAACCATGAACCATCTCTTCTTCTAGTTTTCTCTCCATGGTTGGTAATTACACTAGTCCATGGAAAAATTGCCTCTTCCTCACTCTGGAGGTTGTCATGTTCCCGGATC
Source organism: Pseudotsuga menziesii (assembly GCA_001517045.1). NCBI lineage: Eukaryota > Viridiplantae > Streptophyta > Pinopsida > Pinales > Pinaceae > Pseudotsuga > Pseudotsuga menziesii. The sequence goes on along the minus strand of LPNX010478151.1, from coordinate 240,569 downwards.
TATAAATTTTCTCCACATTTGGGATTTTGTGATATTAAGGACATTTATATCTTCTTTGGATATACTAGTGGCATAATGTTCTCTCATCCGATCCCTATATTGGCTCAAGTTGGTTATCTCACTGTGGGAAATGTTGATAGACTTGATTATGTTTTGTCGCGATGTGGTGAGGAAAACCCGAGAGGGATCCCTAGTGTTCTTCAGTTCATCACTCAATATTTTTAACTAGTTTAAATCCCCATGTAATTCATCTTTGGGGTTTTCTGGTGGTTCACCAGATTCATCTTTGGGGTTTTCTAATGGTTCACCATCGATTTCTTTGTTTAATTTAGGGTTTATTTGGTCCTCTAATTGGTTCGTTTCACTGCTTTGTTGGGATGGTTTATTTGGTATTTGTCATTATGGTAGAGGTAATGTATTTGCAATATCAAATTTGTTTGATTTCAATTCATTTGCATTTTTTTTAATTTTAAATTTTATTTGAAAAACAATGAAAAACATTAAAAAAACCAACAAAAAGAAAATAGTAATCCACCTACCTTATTCCAACAGTCGTGGGTATCATTTTTGGGTTCTTGGACACTTGTTTTGGGATCCTAGGCGACTCCAACTGTAGCTTTCCAACGTCATTGCGTGCACATGGGTTTGTGAGTGGAAATGAACTATTCATTGTCGGTTTTTTTATTATAAAAAACATAGGGACACGCACACATGTTTAATGCGCATGCATGCGCACTAAACACGCGTGCGCATCCTTGTTGAGGTGGAATTACATACACGCGTGCACATGCCTAGGGGTGCATACATGCTCCTAATGTCCACATCAAAAATCCGACGTGGAGGTTCGGCATAGCCGAAGT
>LPNX010478151.1:99243-236437 GCA_001517045.1 Pseudotsuga menziesii | reverse complement strand
TATGATATATAAATTAATTTTTATTCAAATATGACATAATTTTTTAAAATTTAGATATAAATTATCAATGAAGAAAGGTTATCACTAACTACTATTTATTATTTTTATTATGGTCAAATACCTCTTGATCTTTGTACTTGTTTTTGTAAGTAGGAAGAAAATGAACTCTTATTCAATCAAAATTAGGTTTAAGTCTTATCAAAAGTAAAAAAACATCATTTCAAATAAGATAGTATCCAAATACAACTAGTATCCCTTGTGCAGGGTTGGAATTTCATTTCATCTCTGCCCTTCAAACTATTTTTTTTTGACGTTTTGAACTTTTATCTCCCCAGTCACGTAACGCTTCATTAAAAGAGTTACCCTTCAACCATGAAGGTAGAATTATTTTATTAAAGGATTTAAGCAATGAAAAAATTAATTTTCATTATATACTTAACAAAAATCTAAAAAAATTACTTACCAAAAATAACACAAACCAATAATTGACACTCACGAACATTATGCAATATACACCCACCATCATTCATATTGAGTGCAATTAAATTTTGGGTTTGGGAATAGGTTTCAAAGTTAATCCTCTCTAAAACCTAACAAAAAGAATTAATGACGGCTTATAAAAATTACCAAACCTCAAAAATAAGTTTTGGAAAATTGTTTGTCTGTTTGGTCTGACGTTCTCTCAAAAATTTTAGAAGTATTTGGTGGGAAAAATGCCCTGGACAAAACGTCCTCAAATTCCAACACCACCCTTGTGGTTATCAATAACACTACCTCCAATAAAATCATATGGTTTTCTAATAACATCTAATCCTTTTATATAATAATTTTCTAAATATGATATATCGACACCTTCCTCACATCAGAAATATTGTAACCAAAGTTAATTTACTTTGACTTTGTGTTGGTTACCTAGATCAAAACTTTATTAATAATTTTCAATCTTATAATTTGGAAAAAATAGTTTTAAAATATTATAAAAAAAATATTATTTAATTTTGAATGCCTGAATTGAAATGGTTTCCCGTCTATTTCATTTGAAATAAACAGCCGATGCGACTCGCGAGAAATCTTTATTAGTTGGGGAGTAGGCATTGAAGAACAGAACCTTATAATTTGATATCTTGACACCTTCATTGTAGAAATATTTGGTCTAGAAAACAGTACTACTCAAGCATAGCTTGATGTGATAAGAGTTCCATTAAGCAGCAGTTATGAGATTCCATGAATCTGATGATTAGTTTTGCATGCTTGACGTCCGTTGAGAGAGTGAGTAAAGTGAAACTAGTGGACCATCAACACTTCTTGTCATTGGTTGTAATCATCTCAATATGGGCTTTGAGTGGATGGCTCAGGCAATGTGGTGGAGATACCATCTCTTTCAAAAAACTAATAACTACTTAGTTGTACATGGTTGGGACAACTATACCCAGAACATGAAAATTGTGAGTTGTAGTTCTAGTTAAACTGGAGTTAATACAGATAAGTCACAAGTTAAAATAAGTTAATCTAGATGATATATATCTCAAGCTTCCACCTGAATCAATTAAAATAGAGATAGATTGATTGTTTATCATACCTTCAATTTCAACCATAGAATTATGTTGGCCTGCTTGCCAATTTTCCAATGGAGCGCAGATCCTGGGCATGCTCCTGGCCATGTCCCAAATTGTGACTGCTTCTTGGATAGAATGTACATTAAAATTATTTTTCCTTACTAGGCAGTCTTTAATGTAGTGTGGCCCTCCACACTCCCAACATTTTAAAGGTTGTTTTTGTGTTGAGTTTTTATTATGAACATTTGAAGGTTCTTTTACCGCGGAGATTTGGGGTTTAAAGTTGTTATAATTATTACCTTGGTATCCCCTGTAGTTATTCCCTGAATTCTTATGGAACTTATTTTTCTTTTTCCTAGGATCAAAATTTTTTGGCCGTTAATTTTTCCAAGCTGGTATACTTTCCCTTTTATTCTTATTCTAGTCGTAACAAAATTTTTCCCTCCTCATCACTTCCTCTAGCCTCTTGGATTGTCATATATAATCCTTTCTTTGAGCATAATCGGAAAAAACACAGGAACCGTTGTATTTTAGGTTTCTCATCAATTATATACGGAACATAACGAAGTAAGCTTAAGAACTTACTGCAGAGTTCTTTCATCATCATGGCTCCTAGCCTTAGTTCATAAAATTATTTTTCTTTTTATTCATAATATTGTTCAGATGAGTACTTTCTTTTAAAGAGTTTCTTAAATTTTGTCTAGGTTACATATCTATTTTTTATAACCTTAACCTTCTTTATGCCTTGCCACCATATATCTTCCTTTCCGGTTAGATTATAGATGGCCATGTTTTCCTTTAACTCATCAGAGTAGTTATATATCTGAAAATACTTTTTCATTCCAAAAAAACTAGGCCTCTGCCTCTTCTCCCTTCTCAATCTCCCCATTAAACATGGGTGGTTTAATTTTATTAAACTCCTCAAAGATTTCCTCATAGGGCCTGTATTTTCTTTTCTTCTTATTATTGTCACTGCTTTCACTTGACTATTGTTATTTTATGTGATGTTTAACTGACTCTTCACTTGAAGTGTCAGTTTTATGGATGGAAATTCAAGCTTCCTGTCCTTACGTTTGTAAGGTGCAGTTTTAGGCATTTCATGCTCAAATTCCTTATTTTTATCTTTTTCTTCATTATGGATTTTTGCTAACATAATAGTATTTAGTTCTTCTTTAGCATTTAGAATTCGCTTTTTATCTTCCTTAACCTTTCTCAGTTCAGATCTTAACTCATTAACAGATCGTTTTAGTTCATATTTATTATCCTGGTTGTCATTTATATCTACCCAAAATTCTCCATCCCTTAATTTACCATCTTGGTTATTTAAAGAATATTCTGGGAGATGTTCCTCTTCTATAGACATATCCTCATCTGCCATGTTTCTTGCAAAATATATTTGTGCTTCTCTTTGCTATGTGTAAGAAAATTAAAAAAAAACAAGAGTTAGTTTCTTGTTTTCGGTAGCATTTTTTTGTTGAGCCGATTCAGGCCTAGTGCTGAAACCATGCTCTGATGCCATATGTAACATACCTCAAATTTCACAAATAAAAAAAATCTTCTATAGCATATATCTACAGAAAAATCATCAAAACCCTAATTGTATTAGGGAATTCTTTGAACTTTGAGAGTTTATTGCACAAAATTCACATTTAGATGTTTGATCATTCTTTCCTAAAATCAGAATCCAACTCTGAACCAAAATATCTTTCAAAACACTTCATTGTTAAACCTATTTCTAATTTTACTGTTACTTCTGTGGTTATCCTTCCGCATTTCGCAAGTTTCCTTCCGCAAGGACCCTTCCGCAACTACAGACTACGTGTTGCGAGGATAATGTAGACTATAAACAATTAACCTTCCGTACACATCCTCCCGCAGTGACCCTTGTGCAATGCGGATTGTAGATTGTGGGTTACATTTTAAACTTATAAAATTTCCATTTTGCAATTAAGTTCTTGCAACTCCTGTTAGCCGTTGATCTCATTGCGAATTCATTATCCACCGTCGATATGACTTCCTTATGCATTCCATAATGAAACTACCGCAACTCTTGTGAGTATTCGATTCCTTCACGGCTCCAATCTCCACCATCGATCTGACTTCCTTTGCAAATCATAAAATTACCCTTCCGCAATACGGATTGCGGATTGCAGAAACCATTAAATTCTTTCACAGTTTAACTTTCTGCTTTCTGCAATGTGTATTGCGGATTGCGAAAACCATTAAATTCTTTTACAAATTAACTTTCCACTTTCCACTTTCTGCAATGTGGATTGTGGAAACGCTCCAATTCTTTATAATTTAACATCTGCTTTCTGCAATGCAGATTGTGGATTGCGGAAACACTCCAATTATTTATAATTTAACATCCACTTTCTTCTTTCCACAATGTGGATTTCTGATTGAGGAAATACTCCAATTCTTCATAATTTAACTTCCGCTTTCCTCTTTCCTCTTTTCACAATGCAGATTGCGGAATGGAGAAACACTCCAATTTTTTATAATTTAACTTTCGATTTCCGCTATCTGCAATGTGGATTACGGAATACGAAAACACTCTAATTCTTTATAATTTAACATCCGCAATTAAATTCCACAACTCTTATTAGTTGTTGATCTCGTTGTGGCATAGATCTCAGTCGTCGGCCTAATTTCCTTTGCATATCAACAATTAACCTTGCAGATTATGTATTCAAAGGGTTTTGGTTTAAAAAATTTGGGTTTTGTTCTACTGGAAGTTAATTAGATTTGAGGATTATCTTGATGCTTAACCTTTCTTGATTCCATCATTTTGTACATGTTTTAACAGCTGTGAATGTAAACTTTGTCAAGTTGATTATAGATTTAAACAATAATTAAGGTTTTCTCTGTGAAATGGGATTTCATTTTCCATATTGAAAATTACAGATCTATACCATAAACCAGAATTAACGTTTCATTCGACATTCTAAATTCGAGAAGCAAAGTTAAGGAATATTTAAGAAGAATCAATACAAACAAGAAAACACAGTTAAAAGTAGGAATACATGATACAGTTTAAAAGAACAGTTTGAATCCGTTAGATGCAGACTCGTCAATTCTAAATAATTCAAGTATTGGATTCGAAACCATAACAAATCAACAATCGTCAGACCTAAATAATTATGCACATAACTAGAAACTAATTTCTACCACAATAACATTACTAGAAATCCTTGTTGCGGGTATGGATTCCCGATCTTTAATGCATTAGGAATTAATATAACATTGTACAAATCTGATATACTACAGAAAAACATGGATAATTGTTCTACAAAAATGAATAAACACTACTATGTGGGAGTATAACTGGAATTCATCATTAAAATTCACATTCCACTGCAACTAAAATCAATCATAAGAAAACAGAGTATGAACCTGGCACCAATGCTGGGAAAACAAAAGGGGAGAAGTTGTTCCTCCCAACCAACTCTCAGAGCAACCAAATTACTTGCTCTAGAACCCCCAAGCATGTTCGTTGAAGCACAAAAGAAAAATATTTCAATGCGCCATCTCTTGCATTTTATAGATGTTAATCCACGTCCAATGCTAGCCTCCTGTTTCTCATGGACATATTAATATATAGTATTTTTCCTAGGACTTGGTCATTTATGATCCTCCTCTTTAGCACTCAACTAGGAGTGCAGATCTGATTTTTGGGGATGATGCCTCCCGCATATCGAGTTCTCACTCAGTGGTTTTTTCCACTTGTCTTTTATCCTCTTGTGGGTGAGCAAACACTCTTCAATAGCTATATCCACTTTTGTTCTCCTTCGACATATTTTATTCAAAAAAAATGGTGTATTACAAATTGTTTTATTCTTGACTTTTTCTATCAAAAATAATAAAATAATAATCAAAGTATTTTCCACCATAATTAATAATTATTATTAATTCAGAGTGTATTACACAATAAAAATTTTATATCATAATATTTGGTATAAAAGAAACGTGTGTTTAGTACTTGGATTGAAATGGGAGGTAACTATGATCATTCATTGATATTGCTAAAGGTTGAAAAAGAAGAAGAAAAGTAGTTAAACCCTCTCAAATTCAATCACTAGTAGATCTTGGAGGATGACTTCATCGATTTGATAAAAAATACTTGGATTCATATCCATATTGATGTATGGGAAATAAACATGCAACAATTTGTTAATCATTTGGAGAAGGTAAAAAAAAACAAGAAATATTGGGCCAAGGTTTATATGGAGAAATCTCATTTGGATCATAAAAATGTGGAGGAGCATATAAACTCTTTGTATATGTTAAATTCTGAAGGATTATTCTTAGAAGAAGAATAAATACTCTAAAATATTTGGAATTCAAAAATAAGAATTTGTTGGAGAAGGAAGGAATTTACTCGAGACTCGAAAGTAGGGAGGTTTCAATAAATGAAGGTGACAAAAATACTAGATTTTTCCACAATTCTACTAATAACAGAAAGAAAACAAACACTCTCTAAGAAATTCAATCCCAAGATGGGTCACTGGTGAAATATTTTAATGAAAATGTGGAAATGAGTAGGAATCTCTTTAAGGAACCGGAGGGATGCAAAATTGGAGAAATTATGAAAATATGAATTTTGATCATTGTGGTCATCAATGATTATATGAATAGAGCCATGGAAGTGGATGTTACCCGTGAGGAATCTCATTCAATCCTCTATTGGGTAAAAAGAGGGAAGAGACCAGGCCTGTATGAATCATTGGTGGAATTTTATTTGGTATTCTTTGAGTTAATAAAATAAGATTTGTTAAGCGTGGTTCAGGATTAAAAATGGTCGAGGAACATGTTGGGATCCTTAAACTTGACCTGCATTTCTCTCATTCCCAAAAAACAAGTTTATTTTTCTTTTCAAGAGTACATACCGATATCTATTTGCAATTTTATTACGAATTGATATCAAAGATTCCAACTAATATATTGAAGCCCATTTTCCCAAGTATTGTATCAAAACAACAATTTAGTTTCATTCCTAACATGCAAATGCATGACATTATAGCTATTGCACAAGAAGGGTAGCACTCGATAATGACTCATAAGATGTATACAATGGTTATGAAAGTGGATTTACCAAAGGGATATAAAAAGTTAAATTGGACATTTATGAGGCTTGTTGTTCTTCAATTAGCGGTGAATTGTCATTTTGTCAATTGGATCATGGGATGTCTCCAATCGGTTTCTTTTGTGGTTCTAATTAATGGATCACCCTTTGATTTTTTTAGGACATCTAAGGGGCTAAGACAAGGCTTCCCTTTGTCCCCTTTTCTATCTTTCTGGTGGAAAAAGGCCTAGGTTTTTCTAGTAAAAGAGTCCAGGAGGATGAGGGAACTTAGAAAGGATAAATATCATAAGGAAAATCACTCTCTCTCATTTTCTTTTTGTTGATAATGTTATCCTTTTCAGTGTTGGGAATGTTCATGGATTTAGAAAGTTTATGGAAATTATCTATTTGTGTGGTAAGGCTATAGGGATGGATCTAAATTTGAAAAAATAATATTTCTTGTTCAACAACATTCAAGAGATGGTGCCGACGGATATGGGAGAGGTGATCCTTTCCAGGCTCAAGGTAGGCTGAAGGTTTTAGTACCTCGATTTTATTTTAAAACCCAAAAATTACAAAATTGTAGATAGGATCTGGCTATCAAAATATCAAACAAAGAATAGTTGTTTGGGACAACATATATTTATCAAGAGGAGGAACATTGATTCTCCTTAAATCAGTCTTGGAGAGTATTCCCATATATTGGTTCTTTATAGCCAAAAGCGCAAAAATAATATTGACTAAAATCTAGAAAAAAAAAGTGTTTTGGTTGCCTCTCGTCAGGAAATAGGGAAAAGGGTGGTATTCCTCTAGTTAAATGGACTAGGCTGGCTATAACAAAGGATATGGAATGTTGGGGTTAGAATAATTTATCTCTCTTTAGAAAAGTGGTAGTAGGAAAAAAATTGGAGACTAGTATTCAATAAATCCTTATGTGGTAGGTCTATGAAGTCTAAATACTTGAAAGGAAAAACTGTGGAGGAATGGGTTAGAATGGAAAGAAAAGAAACGAAAAAAAATGTTCCATTGTATGCAAGGCCTTCTTAGAATCTTTTTCACTGGTTGGAAAGTAGATGTGTGGAGAATAAGGAATAGAATAATTATTCCCATTGGGAAAACCCATGACTATACTTTCCCTACGGACATGTTAGATATTCATCACTCACATGTTGAATCTATCATATCAACGATGTGAGTGTTGATGAAGATGGGGAACATAAATGGAGGAGAGAAGAGGAACTACAAGGCACTTTGGTAGGCCTACTTGGATTTTTTTAAACTAAGTTTCATATTTTTTTAAGATTTTGGATAGATTAGTATGGTCAAATAATCCTATAGCATGTTTTTTATAGCCAAGCTTTGGGTATGTCGATGCAATAGAGGAAGAATGGAAGGAGGTTCGTAGTTGGTGGTGGAATCCTTTTTAGAATATTAAAAGTAAGTTTAAGGTAAAAAAATCCTTTGCACCACATTGACTAACAAATTACTGACTTGGGACATTGGAATAAAGAGAGCTTAGGTTGGCCCAAGTCGTTTTGTTCTTTGTAAACAAGAGGAGGAAACTATTTTTCATTTGACAATTATTTGTGGATTTTTGAAATATATCTAGGCAATGTATACTAGGGAGTTAAATCCAATAACTCATTGGGTCATACATTCTCTAAAGGATTGTCTTAAAGTGTGGTGGCTGGACATCCATGTATCAAGTTCAAAGTATTTCATTTTCTATTTGTCAATGGGATATGGTGGGTTCACAATTCAACTATTTTTCAAGATCATTTGATCTTTCCATAAGTGGTTTCATATTTGATATATAAGTAGACTTTGGACTTCAAAGTTCCTACAAAGGAAAAAAAACTTGAGTTTTAATGTTGTCGAAACTTGATTTAGATACCCTTGGGGATTTTTCAATGGGACCAGTCAAGGGCATGTGTCAATGGGAGGTGTCTAGGAAATCTAGTTTCTAAAGAAAAAACATTTTATCAAATAAAAATATGTAACAAATAGATATTCCAATTAAAAGGTTGAATTTATAGCTCTTTGGATGATATTGTCTGAGGAAAAAACAAAACGTATAAAGCAATTAAAAGTAATGAGTGATTCCAAATTTGTTATCAACTGAATAAATTATGCTTGAATCCTCAGTTAATATTTTCATCCTATCCAAGTTGTTATTTTATCAAATCTATGATCGAAGATTTTAAATGGATCTCTTCCCCTCATATTTATAGACAATTGAGTTAGGAAGCAGATTCTCTCTCTAAACGAGCCCTATTTGAGCATAGGTTTGTTGGTGGAAGAAATATTATTTTATGGAAAAACCCTTGAAATGGAAGTTAGCTATCCCTCCCTTTTTTTCTCGAGTATTTGGATATGTCTTTTCAATCACACAATTTGTACTCTTGAATATCCAACTAGTGGGTTTTCTCCGTTTTGGATGATAAAGTCTCTAGAATGCAGATCCATATATTTTTTAGCATGAACAATATAGGTGTAAAATCAAATATTTAAGTCTTCAAAAGTTTTGTTTTGGGGATAGGAAAAAGTTGTTTCAAGAACAAGACGTTTTCGTAAATATAGGAATGGAATGAATTTTATGTCACAGAATGGGGTTGAAGGTATAGTCATAGTTTTTTTCATGTGTGTGTGTGTGTATATATATATATATATATATATGGAAAATATCATTCAATCTAAAATAATGAACATGAATAGTCCAAAAAGGAACTTACATCCAGAGCTTTATAGCTTTTCATCAGAAAAAATATTTTTTCTATTACATATACATCTTCTTTACATCTTCCATGATTACAAAAAAGAGTAAAGATATTCCTTGTCTCCATCTTGAGTTTTCCTTTGCTGATTACAAAAATACTTCACTCTTGTTTGAATCTTAAGTGTTGGTTCATTCTTTTAATTCTTCAATCTCTAATTTCATGGGCTCTAACATCAAGGCAATTTTAGATAATTGATTAACTTCAATATTCAATTCTATTTACACATGAACAAAGGATATGACAGAGAATGATTCCAATTGCCTTCGTATAGATTTTAAAAGATGTTGGAGATGAGGGGATTTGATTTGTATTTTATTGTTGGCCCAATCAATGACCATATTAGAATCTCCATAAATATTTAGACATGAAGTGTTATTGGATATATCCACCTTCAGGATTGAATGGAATGCTACAAGTTTAGCCTTGCTATTAAAAAAGTGTCCGAGAGCATATCTTATCTTTAACTTGTGATTTTATGCAAGGTATAAGACACCCCCAAATCCACCTAGGGGAGGATTTCCTTGACTTTCTCCATCAAAGAAATCCCATGGTGATTTTTTACCAATTCCAAGAGGAACCAAAATGCGTTGCTTTCTTGATTTATCATTCACTCTATGTTCCTTCATTCGTGCTTCATCCACTGCACAACAAGAGCCACCATCACCTCCACTGGAATCATTTGATTTTGAAAAAAAATTGTATTACGCACCCACTCAATCCCGTAGATGAAAGAAGAGGGGAAAGTGTCGTAAGAGCGTACCATATGATTTTTCCACCACAAGAGACAACTCTAATCCAAAAATGTTCCCATTTGCACTGATGAGGCATTCATCTCTTTTTCTGCAGCATTCCATACTGCCACTGCATATGAACAAAAAAATGAGAGCAAGATTCTTCATTCATCAGGCATAAAACACACCATCTCGGTCCTTGCCATCCTCATTTCAATAAATTGCCCCATGTAAGAAGTTTATTTCTAAAGCTAGACACAAGGTGATTTTGGCTTTTAAGGGGATGTAATCCTTCCAGATCGTGAAACACCACCACATTGTTTCACCATTAAAAGACTCTATGGCCCTAGATTCACTGTCTGAGTTTAGTAGCGTAATCTCCTATAGAACTTCCTTAACTAGACCAGCATGTCAGCTTCATCCTCTTCTAAGTGGATAAAGAATTAATCCAACATGTGTATAATGTCGACCTTTCTCTAGTCTCTTCCCCTTTTAATCTCAGCATCGTTGAAGTTTTCCATGCCATTCTTCCACCTTCCTGAATGCACTGATCTTTTTCATTGTGTAACTTGTTTATGTGTTGTATTTTGAGAAGAGCTATAGTATTCTCTGAGAGCTTGTATTCATTTCTAGCATCTATCCAAGGGTGTTCACCTATCAGGATATTTTTTCCATCACCAATATTCCATGCTAACCAATCTACAATCAGAGAGAAAGATTGCACACAAGATTTCCATCCTATTGATCCATTTTTTTGGGTCTTGTCTAGCCTACTTATCCAAACAATAAATTTTGATCTCATAAGATTTGGTATAAGAGAAATATGTGTTTAGTACTTGGATTGGAATCGGAGGTAACTCTCATCATTCATTGATATTGCTAAAACTTGAAAAAGAAGAAGAAAAGAAGTTAAACCCTCTCAAATTCAATCACTGGTGGATATTGGAGGATGACTTCATCGATTTGATAAAAAAGGCTTGGATTCGTAGCCATATTGATGTATGGGAAATAAACATGGAACAATTTGTTAATCATTTGTAGAAGGTAAAAAAACAAGAAATATTGGTCCAAGGTTTATATGGAGAAATCTCATCTGGATCATAAAAATGTGGAGAAAAATATAACTCTTTGTATATGTTGAATTATGAAGGAGTATTCTCAGAAGAAGAATAAATACTCTAAAATATTTGGAAGTCAAAAAGAAGGAATTGTTAGAGAAAGAATTTACTGAAGACTCAAAAGTAGGGAGGTTTCAATAAAGGAAGGTGATAACAATACTAGGTTTTTCCACAATTCTGTTAATCAAAGAAAGAAAACAAACACTCTCTAAGAAATTCAATCCCAAGACGGGACACTGATGAAATATTTTAATGAAAACGTGGAAATGAGTAGGAATCTCTTTAAGGAACCAAAGGGATGCAAAATTGGGGAAATTATGAAAATATTAAGTTTGATTCTTGCGGTCATCAAGGATTATATGAATAGAGCCATGGAAGTGGATGTTACCTGTGAGGAATCTCATTTAATCCTCTATTGGTTAAAAAAGGGGAGAGCCTGGGTCTATATGAATCATTGGTGGAATTTTATTTGGTATTTTTTGAGTTAATAAAAGAATATTTGTTAAGCATGGTTCAAGAGTAAAAATGGTCAAGAAAGGTTTTGGGATCCTTAAACTCGACCTACATTGCTCTCATTCCCAAAAAACAAGTTTATTTTTCTTTTCAAGAGAATAGACCGATATCTATTTGCAATTTTATTACGAATTGATGTCAAATATTTAACCTAATATATTGAAGCCCATTTTCCCAAGAATTGTATCAAAACAACAAATTAGTTTGCTTCATAACATGCAAATGCATGACATTATAGCTATTGCATAAGAAGGGTAGCACTCGATAGTGACACATAAGATATATACAATGGTTATGAAAGTGGATTTCACAAGGGCATATAACAAAGTAAATTGGACATGTCTAAGGATTTTTTTTCTTCAATTAGCGGTGAATTGTCATTTTGTCAACTGGATCATGGGATGTCTCCAATCGGTGTCTTTTTTTGTTCTAATTAATGGATCACCCTTTGACATTTTTAGGACATCTAAGGGGCTAAGACAAGGCTTCCCTTTGTCCCATTTTCTATTCTTTCTCATGGCAGAAGGCCTACATTTTTCTTGTAAAAGAGTCCAGGAGAATTAGGGAATTTAGAAGGGATAAATATCATAAGGATAATCACCCTCTCTCATTTTATTTTTGTTGACAATGTTATCCTTTACGGTATTAGGAATGTTCAGGAATTTAGAAAGTTTATGGAAATTCTCTATTTGTGTGGTAAGTCTATAGGGATGGATCTAAATTTGAAAAAATAATATCTCTTGTTCAACAACATTCAAGAGGTGGTAGCGAGGAATCATGGGAGAGGTGCTTCCTTTCTAGGCTCAAGGTAGGTTGAAGGTTTTAAGTACCTTGATTTTATTTTAAACCAAAAAATTACAAAATTGCAGATAGGATTTGGCCATCAGAATATCAAACAAAGAATAGTTGTTTGGTTCAACATATATTTATCAAGAGGAGTAATATTGGTTCTTGTTAAATCAATCTTGGAGAGTATTCCCATCTATTGGTTCTTTATAGCCAAAAATGCAAAAAGAATATTGACTAAAATCTAGAAAAAAAGTGTTTTAGTTATCTATGGTAAGGGAATAGGGAAAAAGGTGGTATTCCTCTAGTTAAATGGACTAGGTTTGTTATACCAAAGGAGATGGAATGTTGGGGTTAGAAGAATTTATCTCTCTTTAGAAAAGTTCTAGTAGGAAAACAAATTGGAGACTAGTATTCAATAAATCCTTATGTGGTAGGTCTATGAAGTCTAAATACTTGAAAGGAAAAACTATGGAGGAATCGTTTATATTGGAAAGAAAAGAAAAAAAATCATGTTCCGTTGTATGCAAGGCCTTCTTATAATCTTTCTCAATGGTTGTAAAGTGGATGTGTGGATAATAGGGAATAGAAGAAGTATTCCCATTGGGGAAAACCTATGGGAAGGTGCTGAGAATGGCTATACTTTCCCTAAAGACATGTTAGATATTCATCACTCACATGTGAAATCTATCATATCATATATGTGAGTGTTGAGGAAGATGGGGAACATAAATGGAGGAGAGAAGAGTAACTAGAATGAACTTTGGTAGGCCTACTTTACATGTTTTAAACTAAAATTTATATTTTTTCTAAGATCCTGGATAGATTAGTATGGTCAAAGAATCCTATAACAAGATTTCTTTTATCCAAGATTGTGTATATGAATGCAATAGAGTTAGACTGGTAGGAGGCTTGTAGCTGGTGGTGGAGTCCTTTTTCGATATATTAAAAGTTCTTTAAGTAAAAGAAAAATCATTTGGCCCACATTGACTAACAAATAACTGACTTGGAACATTGGAAGAAAGAGAGGTTGGGTTGGCCTAAGTCATTTCGTTCTTTGTAAACAAGAGGAGGAAACTATTTTTCATCTGACAATTATTTCTGGATTCGTGAAATCTATCTAGGAAATGTCCACTAGGGAGTTAAATCCAACGACTCATTGGGTCAAACATTCTAAAGGATTGTCTTAAAGTGTGGTGGTTGGACATCTAGGTATCAAGTTTAAAGTATTTCCTTTTCTATTTGTTAATGGGATATGGTGGGCTCACAGTTCAACTATTTTTGAAGATCATCTGGTCTTGCCATAAGTGGTTGCATATTATATATAAGTAGAATTTGGAGTTCAAATTTCCTACAAAGGAAACTTGAGTTTTAATGTCGTTGGAACCCAATTTAGATACCCTTGGGGATTTTTCGATGGGACCAGTTAAGGGAACATGGAAATGGGAGGTGTTGGGGCAATCTAGTTTCTAAAGAAACAACATTTTATCAAATAAAAATATGCAACACGTAGATATTTCAATAAAAAGATTGAATTTATAGCTCTTTGGATTGATAGATTTTAAACATTAATCTATCATATCATTAGGATCTTTAACTAAGAGAACAACAAGCACAGCAATCAAACACAAGAGACAATGAACACAGTGTTTTTCCTAGGGGAAACCATAAATGGAGAAAACCCCACAACTTCCTTAGAGATAGAATCAACACCAAAGTGAAACCCCAAAACAGTAAGACAATCTCCCGACAGTAGTAAGGTCTTTCCTCTTGTCCCAGTGTCTTTCTCTTCCTCAGCTATGTGCTACAACTGAGTGTGTATGAGATGTGTATTAAATAGAGAGGTCGCCTCTCTATTTATACTAATTCCCGACATGACTAAAACCCTACTAGGGCCAACCTCACTAGGAGAGTCCAATAACCCTAGTGCCCTGAAACTACGAGGACTTTAACCCTTAGACAATAGGAGGGTTACCCACAATGACTTGACATGACTTGTTTACATTGTAGATCCTCCCGATAGGAACATTGGGTCATGAAATGACACAAGAACATCCCGGAATAAACATCAGGTTACAATAGATAAGAAATACAAGTGAATACATTCTGAATTTACAATTACATCAACACTCCCTTTTAACTAGGAAGGTATTCTATCGACACAATTTTCATCACTGGTCTTCTTCTCTAGATATTCTCGTCATCTGCATCTTCAAGTCATCTTCGTCTTCAAGTCATCTTCGTCTCTGGATCTAGATCATCACTCGATCTGGATCATCATCACTGGATCTGGATCATCACTCAATTTGGATCATCTCCGGAGCATCATCTCTGGATATGGATCATCCCTTGATCTGGATCATCTTTGCTGGATCATAAATACTGAATCTCCACAGGTGCTATCTAATGATTCTTCTCATCACAGGAAGTTCTATAGAGCCAACCCTTTTTCATGCTGGATGTAGGCCTAGCCATCATGTAGTTCTTCCTCATCACTTATATCTGACACTTAAGTCAGAATGGCCTGCCCAACACTTACATTTGATCATGTAGGAACTAATCCTATAATCATATCAGAAAGGAAATGCCCAGCACTCACATCTGACCATGTGGTAACATAGCCCACAACCCTGTCAGAAAGGCCCAGCACTTACATCTGATCAACCAATGATCGAAGAAAGGCCCAGCACTTACACTTGGCCTTGCGAGGAACCAATCCTCCATGCCAAAAGGCTCCTGCACTTACATCTGATCAACCAATGATCGAAGAAAGGCACTGCACTTACATCTGATCAACCAATGATCAAATAAAGGCACAACACTTATATATGATCAACCAATTATCAAAGAAAGGCTCAGCACTTATATCTGATCAACCAATGATCGAAGAAAGGCTCTGTACTTACATTCGACACATACAAGGAACCAATCCAACAAGTATGTTTGAAAAGGAATGCACTCACATCTGATCCTGTAAGAACCAATCCTACAGTCATATCAGAATGGCCCCAAGTCCTAGACTGAGCTACCTGGCAACTGACCAAGTGCCTCCATTCTCTAGGAGAATGGCAGTTGCCCTTACATCTATCCTACTCGACAGAATGGCCAGCACTCATATCTAGCATGGAAGGAACCAATCCTCTCACCATGACAGAATGGCTCAGCCCTTATATCTAACCTACTCGTCATAATGGCTATGGATCTCAGCACTCATATCTGACATGGAAGGAACCAATCCTCTCACCATGACAGAATGGCTCATCCCTTACATCTGACCTACTCGTCAGAATGGCTATGGATCTCAACACTCATATCTGACATGGAAGGAACCAATCCTCTCACTATGACAGAATGGCCCAGCCCTTACATCTGACCATGGAAGGATCCAATCCTCTCACCATGTCAGAATGGCTATGGGTCTCATCACTTTCCCTTAGAGGACACCTCGATCTGGAGAACACCAAGCTTCTCCTTGAAGTACTCCAACTTCACCCTAGCCAATGGCTTCATCAATGCATTAGCTATCTATTCCTCTGTCGCAACATACTGGAGCTTCACTGCTCCCTTCTACACCATATCCCTGATATAGTGATACTTGATCTTGATATGCTTCGAAGTTGTCATGGAACACTGGATTCTCTAACAACTTCATGCAACTCTGGTTGTCACAATGTATACAATTAACATCCATTTGGAGATCAAATAAATCAGACAATAGCTTCTGCAGCCATACTGCCTCACAAGTAGTTGAACAAGCTGCGACATACTCTGCTTCAGTTGTACTTAGTGCCACACAGGATTGCTTCCTGCTAAACTAAGAGATCACACCTGATCCCATACTAAAGCAATAACCCGAAGTGCTTTTCCTATCGATGGCACTGCCTGCCCAATCTGAATCAACATAACCCTCCAGGTTAATCTTCTGATTCGCCTCGTACTTGAGCCCATAATCAATTGTACCCCTCAGGTACCTCAGAATGAGCTTTTCAGCAATCAAGTGAACATGTCTCGGATCTGTCAAGAACTGGCTCAAGGTGTTCACAGCAAAGCAAATGTTTGGTCTTGTGTTCGTCAGATACATCAAGGCCCCAATCATCTGACGATACATCGTGGCATCAACCGTCTCTGATGAAGCATCACTCAATAGCTTCATGTTTGATGCCATAGGTGTGGCCATATCCTTGCAGTCCATCATCCCAAACCTCTTCAGGATCTCTACTGCATACTTCCCTTATCCGAGGGAGATTCCATCCACATTCTGCCACACCTCCATACCTAGAAAATAATGCATCATACCCAAGTCCTTCATTTCGAACTCGGTAGCAAGATTTCTCTTTGTATCAGCAATCAACCCATCCATACCTGTTACAAACAGATCATCTACATAGAGTAGAAGCATCATTGGGTTTCCATCTTTAACCTTGTAGTAAAGGTTGGAATCTACTTTACTCTTGGTAAAGCCCAAACTGGATAGAAAGCTGTCAATTCTGTCATACCATGTCCTGGGTGCCTGTTTCAAACCGTACAGGGATTTCTTCAATCTGCACATATGAGACTCTCTGTCATGTGTCTCAAAACTGAGTGGTTGTTCTACACACACTTCCTCTTCCACTACACCATTCAAGAAAGCAATCTTGACATCCATTTGGTGTATCTTCCATTTCATTACTCCAGCCAAAGCAAGTACTGTTTTGATGAAAGTGTATCTGGCCACAAGAGCAAAGGTTTCTTCATAATCTATTCCTTCCTTCTGTGACAAACCACGAGCCACAAATATTGCCTTATATTTTTCAATACTACCTTTTGCAGCATGCTTGATCTTGTAGATCCATTTGGAAGTTACAACTGACTTCCCTTCTGGTCTTGGGACAACATCCCAAACATCATTCTTCATGATCGATTGATACTCTTCGATCATAGCATCCTTCCATTCTTTCCGTTCTGCCTCTTCTTCATAGTTGGAAGGTTCTTTATTGATAACATCACATAGTAAAGCTACATATCCGGAACAAGATCTGGTTCTCTTTCTTTCTCTGTGATTCTCTTCTGGAGCCCCATATCTTTCCGCACCTTGGATAATTTCTCATACCCAAGCAGGTTTCCTCTTGTGAGGATTCTTCTCCTAAGGTGGATCTACAGGTGTTTGTGGTTCTTCAAATTCTCGATCTTCTTCTTGAATTTCTTCATTCATGGTTGTATCATGAATTCTGGGTGCTTCTGCTTCTTCAATATCTTCAGCAGGTCTATTTTTGGATTTGTTATAAGCTGTGTATTCATCAAATGTTACATCCTTGCTAATGTCGATCTTCTTGTATCCTGGGAAGTATATTTTGTATGCCTTCGAGCTTTCAGAGTATCCCACAAATATACCCTTATTTCCTAAAGGATCTAGTTTTGTTCTCTTTTCTTTTGGTATGTGTATGTACACTGGACAGCCGAATATTCTGAGATGGCTGACTTCTGGTTTCTTGCTGGAGAAGACTTCTTCAGGAGTCTTGTTCTCGAGTACTCTGTGTGGATTACGGTTCTGTACATACACCCTTGTTCTGGCTGCTTCTACCCATATATGCATAGGAAGATCTTGATCATGAAGCATTGCTCTTGCAGCTTCCATGATGGTTCTATTCTTCCTTTCTGCAACCCCATTCTATTGTGGATTGTAAGGAGTGGACAACTCCCTCTTAATCCCTGATTCTTTGCATAAGTCTTTGAATTCATTTGATGTGAATTCTCTGCCATTATCTGATCGAAATGTCTTGATCTTCTTTTCTGTGTTATTCTCGATCAAGGATTTGAATTCCTTGAACTTGCTGAAAACTTCATCTTTGTTTTTCATGAAGTAAATCCATGTCTTCCTAGAAAAGTCATCAATGAAAGAAACATAGTATACATAGCCGCTTAGTGAGCTTAATGACATTGGTCCGCATACATCAGAGTGGATGAATTCCAAGATTCATTTTTCCTTGCTCTTGCTACTTGGAAATTTCTTCTTTGTATTCTTTCTTTTTGCACATCCTTTGCAGGCCCCTTCATGTTTTGCTTGAATTTCTAGAATACCTTCAACAACTTTGCTTGCAAGTGGTAGTGCTCTGTAATGCACATGTGCAAGCCTTCTGTACCAAAGTTCATTTGGCTCTACTGTGTCATGGACCATAGCTTGTTCTGGATGGCCCTTCAGCTTGTATAAGCCTCCTTCTTGTTCTCCAATCACTATTGCATCATCAATAGTCTTTCCTCTTGGCCACATGATGACTTGGCCATCTACAAATGCAACCCTCATACCTTTTGCATCCAATGCTGATATGGATAGAATATTCTTCTCCAATCCTGGTACAAACAAGACATCTTTCATTTTTATAGATTTTTCGGAGTCTAGCTTGTAGGAGGATTCACCACTACCTTTTATGGGATATTGGTAGTCATCCCCAAGCTTCACCTTATGGGGTGAATTATGTTCGAATAGTTTCTCAAAGGATTCCTTGAAACCTTTCATGTGCTTGGAAGCCCCACTATCAATAAGCCAATCTTTGCTTCCATGAGTGACAGTTCCCATGAGAGTGGAGATCAAAACATATTCATCTTCACTTGAAGAGTCTTCACTTTCTTGTTTTACTCCCTTCCTGGGAGGATCATCATCCTCGGCAGTGTGAGCATGATGTCTTCTTTTGGAGTTCTTCTTCTTCTTGGATCCATTCTTATTCTTGGGATAGGTTTTAGCAAAGTGTCCTATTTCATCGCATGTATAACATCTGAGTCTGGATGGATCCCTTCTCATAAAGTTATTTTTCTGATGAGAATGCTTACCTTAGTGATGATGATTTTCCCTTCTTCCTTTCTTGGAGTGTACTGTGAGAGCTTGATCTTCACTTCCCATCTTTTCTTCTCTAGCAGCTATCCGAGCTTCTTCTTGAGAGCATTCTTCCCACAGTCTACTAAACTTAACCAACTTCTTTCTAGCACAGATTCCTTGGATGAAAGAATCCCATGACCTAGGGAGGCCATTCAATGTTGTCATCACAATTTCTGCATTCTCCACTTCTTCATCTACGGTTTCTACTTGTTCTTTAATGTAGGAGACCCTTGTGAAGTATGACTGGATGGTCTCCTCATTCTGGATCTTGACATTCTTCAACTGGTTTCTTAGAGTCATCTTCCGATTGATGTTCTTCCCTTCAAACAATTTGGTTAGGGCATCAAACATGGATTTAGGTGTCTTGAGGGAGGACACCTGTGGAATGAGGTGATCCTTGATAGAATCAACAATGATCCTCTTTTCCATAACCAACTTCTTCTTATGTAATACCTTGGCCTCATCTCCCTCTAGAACTGGAACCTCCTCTTGGATATAGGAGTCCAACTCATTTTCTTCCAGGACCAGGGAGATCCTATACTTCCATGCTCGGAAGTGATCAGCTCCCTCAAGCTTTTCATCAAGCTTGGTATGATGAGACATCTTAACTGAGAACCTCAAATGGAAATACAAAAGATTTAGATCTTACCAGGTCAAGATGTCGGATCTGGATTTGAAGCTGAAATCCTGCAGTACCGATTCAGGAGCAGATTAGGGTTTTTCTTTTCCGGAGTTCTGTCCAACCAAATGCTTTGAATTTGATCCCTAACTTCGATTTTGGGGAGAAGATCAATCCAGGCCTGGGCTCACTGAAAAATTCCACTTCTGTGAAAAGCCCTAATTTTCGGCAGTAGTGTCGGGTCCAAAACTGAAAAACCTCAGAATTGGATTTTTCTTCAAAACAGAAAGATGCGCCCTAGGGAGGAGAGTTATTCCACCCTAATTTTGCTGAAAATATGTGGAGAGAGATCCACAAAATAGGAAGCCTTAGTTCCCACAACTGCACAGTTTCTTCTTCTCAGGTTAGCTCTGATACCATGTTAGATTTTAAACATTAAGCTAGCATATCATTAGGATCTTTAACTAAGAGAACAACAAGCACAACAGTCAAACACAAGAGACAATGAACACAATGTTTTTCCTCGGGGAAACCATAAATGGAGAAAACCCCACAACTTCCTCAGAGATAGAATCAACACCAAAGTGAAACCCAAAAACAGTAAGACAATCTCCCGACAGCAATAAGCTCTTTCCTCTTGTCCTAGTGTCTTTCTCTTCCTTAGCTATGTGCTACAACTGAGTGTGTATGAGATGTGTGTTAAATAGAGAGGTCACCTCTCTATTTATACTAATTCCCGACATGACTAAAACCCTACTAGGGCCGACCTCACTAGGAGAGTCTAATAACCCTAATGCCCCAGAACTGCGGGGACTTTAACCCTTAGACAATAGGAGGGTTACCCACAATGACTTCACATGACTTGTTTACATTCTATATCCTCCCGATAGGAACATCGGGTCATGACATGACACAAGAACATCTCGGAATAAACATCAGGTTACAATAGATAAGAAATACAAGTGAATGCATTCCGAAGTTACAATTACATCAACATGGATTATATTCTCTGAGGAAAAAACAGAAGGTATAAAGAAATTATAAGTAATGGCTGATTCCAAATTTGTTATTGACTGAACAAATTATGCTTGAATCCTCAGTTAATATTCTCATCCTATCCAAGTTGTTATTTGATCAAATCTAGGATCGAAGATTTTAAACGGATCTCTTTCACTCATATTTACATAGAAATGAATTAGGAAGCAGATCCTCTCTCTAAATAGGCTCTATTTGAGAATAGGTTTGTTGGTGGAGGAAATATTCTTTTATGGAAAAACCCTTGAACTAGAAGTTAGCTATCCCCCCACCCCTTTTTTTCTCAGGTATTTGGATATGTCTTTGCAATCAGGTATTTTGTACTGTTGAAGATCCAACTAGTGGATTTTATCTGTTTTGGATGATAAAGTATCTAGAATCCAGATCCATATATTTTTTAGCATGATTAATATAAGTGTAAAATCCAATATTTAAGTCTTCAAAAGTTTTGTTTTGGGGATAGGCAAAAGTTGTTTCACGAACAAGATTTTTTTTGTAAATATAGGAATGAAATGGATTTTGTGGCATAGAATGGGGTTGAAGGTATAGTCATAGTTTTTTTCACACACACACACACATATGTCATTCAGACTGAAAGAATGAACATGAATAGTCCAAAAACAGACTTACATCCAGCGCTTTATTGCTTTTCATCACAAAATTTATGTTTCTATTACATATGCATCTTCTTTACATCTTCCATAATTACAATAAAGAGTAAATATCTCTCTTGTCTCCATCTTGAGTTTTCCATTGCTGATTACAAAAATACCTCACTCTTGTTTGAATCTTAAGTGTTGTTTCCTTCTTTTAATTCTTCAATCTCTAATTTCCTAGGCTCCAACATCAAAGCAATTTTAGATAAATGATTAACTTCAGTGTTCAATTCTATGTACACATGAACAAAGGATATGGCAGAGAATGATTCCAATTTCCTTAGTATAGATTTTAAAAGATGTTGGAGATGAGGGGCTTTGATTTGCATTTTGTTGTTGGCCTAGCCTAATGACCATCTTAGAATCTCCATAAAGATGTAGACATGAGGTGTTCCTGGATATTGCCACCTTCGAGATTGAATGGAGTGCTACAAGTTCATCCTTGTTGTTAGAACATTGTCCGAGTGCATATCTTATCTTCAACTTTTGATATTTTATGAGGTATAAGATACCCCCAAAATCCACCTAGGGGAGGATCTCCTTGACCTGCTTCGTCAAAGAAATCCCATGGTGACATTCTACCATTGGCAGGAGGGACCAAAATACGTTGCTTTCTTGATTTATCATTCACTTTTTGTTCCTTCATCTACTGCACAACAAATGCCACCGTCACCTCTGCTGGAATCATTCGATTTTGAAAAATTGTTGTATTGCGCTCCCACCAAATTCAATAGATGTAAGAAGAGGGGAAAGTGGTGTAAGAATCTACCATCTTATTTTTCCACCACAAGAGACAGCTCTAATCCAGAAATGTTCCAATTTGCACTTATGAGGCATTTATTTCTTTTTCCGTAGCATTCCATACCGCCATTGCATATGAAAAAACAAACAAAAAAATGAGAGAAATAGTCTTCATTCATCTGGCATAAAACACACCATCTCGGTCCTTGCCATCCTCGTTTCAATAAATTGTCCCATGTAAGAAGTGTATTGCTAAAGCTAGCCACAAGGTGATTTTGGCTTTTAATGGGATAGAAGCCTTCCAAATTGCGGACCACCACCACACTTTGTCACCATTAAAAGACTCTATGGCCCTAGATTCATATCCGAGTTTAGCAGTGTAATCTCCTATAGAATTGTTCCTACACTAGACCATCCTGCCAGGTTCGTGCTCTTCTAAGTGGATAAAGGATAAATCCAACATGTTTTTAATGTCAACCATTCACTGGTCTCTTCCTCTTCTAATCTCAGCGTCATTGAAGTTTTCCATGCCATTCTTCCCCCTTCCTAAATATGATTGATCTTTTGCATCATGTAACTTGTTTATGTGTTGGCTTTTGAGAAGAGCTATAGTATTCTCCAAGAGCTTGTATTCATTTCTAGCACCAATCCAAGGGTCTTCACCTATCAAGGTATTTTTTCCATCACCAATATTCCATGCCAACGAATCTACAATCAGAGAGAAAGATTGCAAAAAGGCTTTCCATCCTATTGATCCATTTTTGTGGGTCTTGTCTAGCCTCCTTATCCAATCAATGATTGAAGAGTTTAGGCAATATTTTGAGATCATAACTTTTCCCCATAGAGAATTTGTATTCTATATCATTCTCCACAAAGACTTGGGGACCAATGAGTGACAAAACAAAACCGTTTTTTTAACCCCAACCACCCAATTCTTTTAAATTAGCTGATGTTTTCCATTTTTCTAGAGGGATGCCATTGATAATATAGGTAATGAAAGCCCATTCATATATATATAAATGAAATTTATAATATATAATTTTATTTTTATTCAAATATAGAAGAATCTATTATAATTTAAATGTTAATTAATAATGAAGAAAAGTCATTACTAACTATTAGTTATGATTTTTATTCTAGTGAAATGCCTCTTAATCTTTCCACTTGTCTTTGTAAGTAAAAAGAAGATAAACTCTTATTCAATCAAAATTAAGTTCAAGTCTTATCACAAGTTTAAAAAAAAAAAACATTTCAAATAAAATAGTATCCAAAGAAAACTAGCATCCCTCCCTTGTGGTCATCAATAACACTACCTCCAATAAAATCATCTGGTTTTTAATAACATCTAATCCTTTTATTTAATCATTTTTTAAGTACGATATACTGACACCTTCCTCGCAGCAGAAATATTGTAACCAAAGTTAATTTATTTTGACTTTGGGTTAGTTACCTAGATCAAAACTTTATTTCTAATGTTCAATCTATAATTTGGAAAGTAATAGTTTTTAAATATTCTCAAAAAAAAATTTATTTACTTTTGAATGGATAAAACCAGTCTTATATTTTGGCTTATGCTGTTTTGTTCCAGTGATGTGACAGTTAACAGCGCAGAGTGACAGTTAGCAACCTCCTCCCAAGCGCCGAACCGCTCCGCTAACGTACGATTTTTTCTGTCAACGGCTACATTTTCTGTCGAGGCCGCCTCTCTACGAGCTGGCCACAGATCGAACCTCCCTCCCGTGCTGGGTCCCGAAGTCCCGAATATGTGAAGAAACCATGGAATCCCCACTATTCATGGGGTATTCTTCATCGTAACTATTCGATTTCGCAATAAGACGAGCAATTGCATTCGCCTAAACAAACAATACTTATTTTCCTTGCCCTTCCTGGCCTCAATTGAAATGGTTTCCCGGCCCTATTTCATTTGAAACAAACAGCCGGCGCGACTCGCGAGAAAGCTTTATTAGTTGGGTAGTAGGCGTTGAAGAACAGAACCTTATAATTTCATATCTTGACACCTCCATTGCAGATATATTTCGTCTAGAGAACAGTACCAATCAAGCATAGCTTGATGTGATAACACACTTTCCTCCTCCACTCATATAATTTCATATCATGACACCTTCATTGCAGATATATTTGGTCTCGAAAACAGCACTACTCAAGCATAGTTTGATGTGATAAGAGTACGTTCCATTAAGCAGCAGTTATGAATTTCATGAATCTGGTGATTAGTTTTGTATGCTCGACTTACGCTGAAAGAGTAAGTACAGTGAAACTGGTGACCATCAACAAGTAAAGTGAAACTAGTGACCATCAATAGTGATTGGCATTCGTTGTAAGCGTCTCAGGCAATGTGGTGGAGATCCTATCTCTTTCAAAAAAAAGTAATAACCACTTAGTTGTACATGATTGGGACAAGTATACCCAGAACATGAAAATTGTGAGTTGTATTTCTACTTAAACTGGACATGAAAATTGTGAGTTGTATTTCTACTTAAACTGGAGTGAATACTGATAAGCAACCAGTTAAAATAAGTTAATCAATTGTTATTTGGTCTCAAATAATTCTAATTCTAACTATATATTTTAGATTTTCTCTTAAAAAGTAGTTTATTAATCAAAACAATATTTTTTAAATAAATTAAAATAAGTTAATTAATTGTTATTTGACCTTAAATAAGTTTAATTCTAACTATATATTTTAGACTTTCTCTTGAAAAGTAGTTTATTAATCAAAACAATAATTTTTTAAATAAATGCAACATTTCATTTCAGCATTGAAGAAATCATAAAAAATGATAACCAAAGATAATTGAAAAAAAAAATTACACAATGAGGTTTTGTGGCATAAGAATTTTTGGGTAGATAGGAACCCTAGGCTTTAACTTTAAGAGAGAAACATAAAAGTTTATAATTTATAATTAAAAATCTTTAATAATTTTGGATTTGTGAAATTAACCTTCATTTTGGATGTAAACTTTTTGAATAATCTTATATTAAGATTATTAAACAAATCCTGGTTTGGAT
The DNA here is from genome assembly GCA_001517045.1 of Pseudotsuga menziesii. NCBI lineage: Eukaryota > Viridiplantae > Streptophyta > Pinopsida > Pinales > Pinaceae > Pseudotsuga > Pseudotsuga menziesii. The sequence continues at coordinate 210,960 of LPNX010478151.1, read as the reverse complement.
GGTTTTTTTCTTTATTTAAATCAAAATTTATCATTTTATCTTAATAAAAAACATAATTTAAAAGTTTTCCATATTTTATATAAAATTATAATTATAATTAATTATAGATTATTTAAAACATTAGAGAAGGCTCATTTTTACAATTTATATGGAGAAAGTGTTTGTTCAAGTTTTATAAAATTAAAAATTTTAAAATTAAAAAAAAAATGTAAGCATGAATGTGATGTTGGAGGTGGAGACTAGGTAGGAAGAAGTGTCTATCTCTCCCATAAAAATAAATAATAATAAAAAATAAGAATGCACGAATCAATGTGTTGTATCATAGTGATGAGAGAAATGTATGCTATAGTTTAGTGGAACCTTCATAAGAAACCTAAAAAACATGAAAATAGGTCGAGGCCACATATACATGTATGATGTTTTGGATTTCATGGCATATGAAGTTTTCTATTCATTGTTGGAGTGAAATATCATATTTTCACCTCATTTAAAATATATTATATTTTATTTAACATTAGGTTATATATAGATCACCAAGTATATAGTATGTATGGTTTCTAGTTTCCTTAGTTGGATATAGTTTGTGGTTGGGAGGAATTATTGTTAAGAACACTATCTAGGTTCATTTTTTATAATTGACATGATGCTCTTATTAAGCCTTTATGTAATGATCAAGTAGATTATGTAAATTGGCTATAATATATTAATATACAAAGTTTTATAATTTGATAATAACATATTTATCACTTAAGTGTGATAATTCATAGTTAATCAATAATTATTTATAATCAATTAAATATTAAAATATATGTCGACTCATTTAAAGCAAAAATTTAAATATAAATTCTTCTTTTCATATCTTAAATAAACTTAACACATAATTAATACATAAGTAAGGTAGAATAAATGAGAAGTCTAAAAACATAATATTATTTAGTAGTTTAATTTATTTAACAAAATAGTGGTCCCTTAAAATTATCATCAATAAAAATTTCACAATCTTTTTATTTATATACAAATATTTTGTTTTTTTTATTTTAATATAATATAAATATATTTTTAATTTAAATAATTATTTTACTTAAATTTAAATGTTTTTTATTTTTTATTTTATATATATATATATATATATTAAAATAAAAATTAAAAATGTTATTATTACATTAAATTAAATATTATAAATAAATAGTTTTCCATACTTATTAGATTTAAGTTTAAAATAAATTTATATATATAATAAATATAAAAAACTAAATTATCTAATTGTACCTAATATATTTTTATTTATTTAATATAATTTATAAACTTTAAAGTACTTTCCTTTCTTGAAAGTTAAAATGTCTATAAAATTTGTTAATCTAAATCATATATGTAATAAAGTTAAAATGCCTACTATTTCATAATTTAATTTATTTAACAAAATAGTGGTCCCTTAAAATTATCATCAATAAAAATTTCACAATTTTTTTATTTATATATAAATATTTTGTTTTTTTATTTTAATATAATATAAATATATTTTTTAATTTAAATAATTGTTTTACTTAAATTTAAATGTTTTTTATTTATTTATTTTTATTTAAATATAATATATATATATATATATTTCAATTAAAATAAAAATTAAAAATGTTATTATTACATTAAATTAAATATTATAAATAAATAGTTTTCCATACTTATTAGATTTAAGTTTAAAATAAATTTATATATATAATAAATATAAAAAACTAAATTATCTAATTGTACATAATATATTTTTATTTATTTAATATAATTTATAAACTTTAAAGTACTTTCATTTCTTTAAAGTTAAAATGTCTATAAAATTTGTTAATCTAAATCATAAATATAATAAAGTTAAAATGCCTAGAAAATTTGTGAGTCTACTTCACATATAATATATAAGAGTATATCCATCTATTATTAAGAAAAAAACTAAGGTAAAACTTACCTATAAACAAAATAACATTATTATATATGTTTTTTTCTGATTTATATTTTGTTATAGAGGCACTTTAAATTTTATGCATGTGCTTTTAAAGGTAAATAATATATTTTTATATTTATTTAAGAATATTTATTTATATTTGTATTTTTAGCTAAAATCAAGTATGAATTGTTTAAAGCTTAGTTTTTACTGGGTAATAGAAGGTCTTGAATCCATTTCTACAATAAAAATCGCAATTTTATCACCAAAAAGCTTATTTTCAAACAATAAATTGTGTTGCGGAAACCTGAAAAGATGCAAATGGTCTAGAGATTAGCCAACTCCTATTTTTATTATTATTTATATATATACTGTCAATCTGAAGTACATATAGGTACATATAGTGGATACGGTCAAGTTGTAGACTTTTACTATGTCGACAACAACTTGTTAATAATTTGTGCTTGAGATTAAGTCAGTGGCGTGAGAATCCAAGACATAAATTTGTACTTGTGATGTGAGAATCCAACTCAGAAATTTGACTATTCCACCGGTCACACATTACATCGAACTCAATAATTTTCTTTCTATATGTGAGTCAACATCTCTCGGAAGACAAGTGACGACGCTAGTACTGTGTCTGTTCCAAATATAGGAGATGATCCGCTGATCTGGAGTTAGTTTTTAGAAGAATATCCAAGATGGGTTATTCTACTTGCTACTTAAAAGAAGGGCTCAACCGAAGAGCCTGGACTGCCAACGAGGATAGAGGATTCTCTCTGAATACATTTGAATTCACAACCATGGTGGATGGAGAAATCTCCCCAAAAGAGCAAGTGAATCTCAGTTGATCTGTATTAAAGCCGACGTAAATATTTATCGATAGGCTAATGAAGCGGAGAAAACTTGTTTTGCAAGTCTTAACAGGTATGGACAGAGTTGTAGATTACATTGGATGCACTATATTCGTCCTGACATTAAACGCGGAAGCATTTTCCCATTTTCCCCGAGGAGGATGATCTTATTATTCAGATGCATCGACTTCTTGGCAATCGGTATGTGCAGCTTTCAATGGGGCCGGTTCTCCAAATTTCGATTATTAATGGCATAGTAAGAAGTTCATGCGTTAACTGCATGGGGTGTATTATATATATGAACTTTTTAGGTGGTCGCTGATAGCAGGACGACTTCCTGGACGGATAACGAAATCAAGAACTACGGGAACACTCATTTGAGAAAGAAGCTGTTGTTAATGGACAAACGTCAAGACGATATGCACAATCTCAAGATAAAGACAAAGACGAGATGCAGAATCTTGTCTACCTTTACAAAATGGTGTGCTCAAAACCACACCCGTGAAAATCACAAAGCCAGTGAGATACTATGAAACGGTAACACTGGACCACTACAATAATATTGTTACTTCAGATCACACGTTCAAATTGTGTAATGTTCAAGAAACTATCAAAATAGAACATGGAAGCTTCAATAATGTTCTTTATGTGCCCTCTTAGGCTTCAAATATGTTGTATGTGTATCAAATAACACACACAGGTTTTCCCAAGAGAGCAACATTCATCCCAAATGATGTTGAGATCTCAAAAATTGCATCTAGAAAACTTATAGCAGCAAGTACATCGAATCATTCTGCTAAAACCTATGAGTTCTCCAAGTTTGTGCGTGACGCAAATCCTACTGCCTTTCTGACTCATGGGAATGAGGTTAGAGGGTTGTGGAATGAAAGTCTTGGACATCCGAATTTCAAATACTTGCAGAAACTTCAAAATCATTCCATGGTGGAAGGCCTCCCTACCATCAAAACCTCCAATGAAATTTGCAAAGGTTGCATTGTCGGCAAGCACCTTGAGCATAAATTTGATCGGGGAAAGGCAAGGCGAGCTACATGTATTTTTGGGTTGATTCACTATCAACAGTCCTGTTCCTACAACCTCCATGATTGGTTCAAGTTATTTTCTCACTTTCATCGATGACCTATCATTAGAGGAAATTTGAGGTCTAAAATGGGCCTCCTAAGGAAAATAATAAAATAATAGTTAAAATAATAAAATGACAGTTAAAATAATAAAATAATAGTTATTAATTTTGGCTTCTGTTGAGAATGCTTATGGGAGCAAGATAAAGGCTCTCAGATCTTATATGTGAGGAGAGTACATCAAATCTGAGCTACTACAAATTTGTGCTAAATATGGAATCAAGATACAACACTCCATTCCCTACACAGCCGAGCATAATGGTGTAGCGGAAAGGAAAAACTGGGCCCTAAAAGAGATGACCACCTGCATGCTTGAAGCTAAAAACTTGGCTGCAAATCTTTGGGTTGAAGCAATGAATGTTGTTTCCTACATTCAGAATAGGGTCCCTCATTCATCTGTGAAAGGAAAAACACCTTTCGAAGCATACTTTGGTCACAAACCGCCGATGTGTCCATTTTCAGAGTTTTTGGGTCCACTATTTGGGCTCGAATTCCACTTGATAAGAGAAAGTCTTTGCAACTGCGGATTATTGAGTGTATGTTCATTGGGTATCCAAAGAAATCTAAGGGCTACAAACTCTTGAATATCAAAACGAAAAAGATATTCATAGAGAGAAGTGTCCGCTTCAAAGAACCTCTCCAAGATGTGGAACTAGTAGAGGAAGAAACTGTTGAAATTCCCTCTAGTTCTGATGGAGATTTTGATGATCAAAATGCAAGTGTGAGCTCTGATATTTCAAATATGATGTTTGATATCAGTAAGCATAATATATTAGGTTCTGAAATAGATCCTGATGTGCCCACTCATCTCCCAAAATGGGTCAAAAAGACTCTCTCTTCTGTCGGGTTAGATGTTGGAAATCTTGCTGATCGAAGGAGAAATCAGTCAGATTTCCAAAGAGAAGGTATTTCTCTCTCTTACAATGATTATTTGTTGTCTGAGACCTACTATATGATTATTGGGTCTGATCCTAAGTCATATTGTCATGCTTGAAATGATCCTATATGGAAAGATGCAATGGATGAAGAGTTCAACTCTCTCCGAAAAAATGCAGCTTAGGAGCTAGTTTCCCTTCCACCTGGGAGGAAACTTGTTCAATGAAAGTGGGTATATCGAAAAAATGTTGCTGCATATGGATCAATCTGCAAATATAAAGAATAGTTGGTTGCAAAAGGATTCTCCCAAGTTCAAGGAATGGACTACACCGAGACCTTTGCACCGGTGGAAAAAATGGATTCTATCAGGCTAGTTTTGGCCATTGCTGCATCCAAGCACTAGGAGGCATACCATATGGATGTAAAAAGTGATTTTATTCATGGAGACCTGCAAGAAGAGATATACATGAATCATCCTGAAGGCTACGCATCAGATCCATCATTGGTTTGTAAGTTGCTAAAATCCTTATATGGTTTAAAACATACCCCAAGATCTTGGTACGCCAAAATGGATTCATTTTTGCTCTCACAGAACTTCGAAAGATGTAAGTCCAATCCACATGTGTACTTGCATCAATATGAAGGTAATTGTTGATAATAGTTCTGTATGTTGATGATCTTTTAATCATATAAAGCACCCTTGCTTCGATTGTCTTCATAAAAACTGCTTTACATGAAGCTTTTGAGATGAGCGATCTAGGCCTATTGAGGCAGTTTCTCGGGTTAGAAATAACTCAATATTTTGATGGGATTATGGTGACACAATCAAAATATGCTTCAGACCTATTAATTAAGTTTAATATGGTTGATTTCAAGGCACCTTTCTCATTCCTCTCAGGATTCAACCTTGAAGAGGGAAAAACAACTCCACAGGTGGGTTCTACTCTTTATCCTAAGTTGATCAGAAGCCTTCTCTACTTGAAACATTCAATACCTGACATTTTTTATGCTGTGAATGTTGTATCAAGGTATATGCAGTAGCCTCATGAGCTTCATTGGAGGGAAGCCAAGAGGATTCTACAGTACATGCAGGGTACTAGATCCTATGGCATTCACTATACTGCTGATTTCGAACTAGACTTGGTAGGATTTACAGATTTTTATTGGGCGAGAGATAGAATAGATCATAATTTCACTTCCATATATGTGTTTATGTTTAGTGGTAGGCCTATTTTCTGGTCAAGCAAAAAGCAAGCTGTCATTTCCCTTTCTTCGGCAAAGGTAGAGTACAGGGGAGTATTCAATGCATGCATCCAGGAAGTTTGGTTGCAAGGTAATTTGTCCAAGTTTGATATTCGTAGTGCTTCATCTACTATCATTTTTTGTGACAACCAAAGTGCTATCAAGATCTCAACAAATTTGGTTCAGAGACAGAGAACCAAACACATTGAGATCCACATGAACTACATCAGAGAACTTGTGCATGACAAAACAATTGTTCTGCAATACTATGCCACAAATGAGCAAATTGCAGATATTTTCACCAAGAACTTTACTGAGAAAATTTTCACTTACCTCCGTTCACTGTTGCGGTGAGTTCATCAAGGTGAATTTAGTTAATTATTTAGTGTTCAGTTTGAGGGGGGGGTTGTCCCCACAACGTTTTCCTCTTTTCCTCACAGAGTTTTTTGAGCATTTCAGAGTTATTTTTTTGTAAAGGGTGACCTATGGCCTTTGTTGTCGAGGCCTTATATTTTTTTACTCCTCCACATGAGTATAGCTAAAGGGGGCCTGTTGGAGTCATTATCCAACTCACAGATCATTATTTGGCATAATTGGCCTAATTTACCACTTATCCTAAGTTATTGGCTTGAATATGTGACTGCATCATCAACTAGATCATCCTCCTTCAAGCAAGGAGGATAACTGAGTCTTCTCCTTCAATCGTGGATACTAACTAAGCTTCCTCCTTTAATCAAGGAGAAAATATGGGTTGATATGCATCACCTAAGCGTCCCAAATCAGTTAATTGATGGTCATTCAACCTACTTTCAGTTAAATTGCAGCTGTAAAGGCGCCTCCATCATTATTTTTCCTATTTTTGGTAATTTATGGTTAACTGGAGTGATTTAAGGCACCTCCAACAACTTTTGGTGACTCAGTGCAGTTCAGTTCACTTGATCTCACCTAACTGAAGTTAGACATGCACTCTCACCTATTGATTGAGATGCAGTTGATTTCTATTCAATTACACTCAGTCTAAACTTCCACTGATTCAGTTAGAGTCAATTATGGTCGTGATTAGTGGTTAACTGATGTGTCTAGTGTGGCTAACTAACATCTAAGCCACTCTCATGTATGCAATTTGAATGACCTCCTTGGGATTCGAATTTTCTACCTATTCATGCTAGTGTAACACATTGTATCACAACTTTTGATAAATGATAACAATTATATAGCTGCAACTCCTAATTGTAGTGTTTTCATGTCATTTTTTGTGTAATTGATCCTTGAATCTTCTGTAAGTTGTGTCTTGGTCCTCAGATTGTTGTGACTCAATTTTCATATTAAGGCTTAGTCCAACTACATTCAACATCTAGGAGTCTAGCTAATGTGCAGTCATGTAAGAGTCAAACTCCTAATAAAATAGTTGGAACTCCTAATAAACTCCTACATCTCATAGTTGGGAACCTAGCTAATATACATTTTGTATTACATGTTTAGGTTTTCCATATAGATATATTTAGGTTTTCGATTATTTTTAAACAAGGTTAGTCTAATTCATAATTAATGATTTTAAAAAAATAGCTTAGTTAACACCTGATAAGTACAATTCATGATAGTTGAAAAAAGAAAACTTCAGCTTCAACTATTCGATTATTAGATACAACTATTCAATTATTAGCTTAAATACATTGATGATACAACTATTAACTTAACTTCAACTCCAATCATGACTTTTACTTGAATTGCAATTGCCTATATATTAAATTTTAAATTAACTATTAGATACAACTATTAGCTTAACTCCAATGATACTACAATTATTCGTTTAACTTAAACTCTAATCACGGTTATATTGGATAAATATTTTATTAACTCCAATGATTCTACAACTATTAGCTTAACTTCAACTCTAATTGCGGTTATATTGGATAAATATTACATTATTCCAATAGTGATACAACTATTAAATTAAATTTAGATGAACTCCATCTCTTAGCATGATAAGTTGACCTTAATTGCAGTGAAACCATGCACAAATAACAATCACTTAGGTAATGTGCAGCTTATGTGACAGTTGAACTCCATGTGGCAGTTGGGAGTCAAGTTAATGTGCATAAGGCTTAGTGTAAGCTTTATATTAACTTTTAAATTAACTATTAGATATAACTATTAGATTAACTCCAATGATGATACCACTATGAGCCTAACTTCAACTATAAGCTCAACAGCCATAAATTATGTGGTTTTTATATTAGCTTAACTATTGTATCACTATGAGCCTAACTTCAACTATAAGCTCAACAGCCATAAATTAAGTGGTTTTTATATTAGCTTAACTATTAGATACAAGTAATTGACACATTATTTAGTAAAAACCATTATCAATATGTCAAATATATATCTCTTGGCGTATTTCAAACATTTTAATGTTAGTAATATGGTAATTGCTAGTTTGTATATGGGAAGTGGTGACCATGTATTAAATTGAGCATGTCACAGTAGGTCAAAGGGCTAGGTTTCATTAAAAATAAATAGTTGTTATTAAAAAAAATGTAAATTTTTTTTTTAATCTTTTTAATAAAAATATATTTTTTATGTTTAAAAAAAAATAGAGTACTTATATTAAATAAATTTCATAGAAATGGTTATATTACAATTAGTTAATTAAAGATTTAAATTTAAATCCTAGTAGGTGGCAATATGCTACTAAACTCATTTGTGAAGCCTAGGTTTTATACATTTATTCGTGATGTATAAGGTGGTTATATATATATATACTTTTACGGTGTGAAAGATATTTTTAGTTTTCTTTAATTATATTTGAAGCAATGCCCTCTAGAATCAGCTCATGTTCTTCCACTATCTATAATATCAATTCAAACTTCTTAGTTTTCTTTAACTTTATTTGAAGCAATGACCTCTAGAATTAGCTCATGCTCTTCTAGTTTAAGATGGATGTATGCCATTTTTTTTTTTTTTTTGGTGATGTTACCTTGCCCTCATAGAACATCTGTCTTATACTAGGTTAGCGTTTGTTTTTTGTTTACGTAGGTTATCTTAGTAACTATATATGAAATCATCATTTTTTTTTTGTAAGTAAGTAGTGGTTCCTTCTATTACTTGTCACAAAAAAACAAAGATAGATACAGGAAAATTACAGAGTGTCTTTAGGCATGCATTCTAGTCACAACTCGACCCATATTATGGATCTCAGTTATTGAAGTTCTTGTAATGCCCTTGAATTAATAAGTATTATTAATTCTGCTGAAAAAAATACTTTATTTATTATTTTAGTATTTTTATTATGTTTGACAAAAAAGTCAAGAATAAAGCATTTGTAATAAAAACATTTTTATTTAATAAAATATGTTGAAGGGGGACAAAAGTGGATATAGTTGTTGAAGAGTGTGTGCTGACTCACAAGAGGAAAAGACAAGTGGCATAAGTTACTGAGTGAGAACTCAAGATGCAGTAGGCACCATCCCCAAAAATCAGGTCACAACTCCTAGTTGAGTGCTAAAGAGAGGAAGGCTCATAAATGACCAAGTCCTAGGGAAAATACTATAAATTTATATGTCCATGAGTAGTAGGAGGCTAACATTGGACGAGGTTTAACATCTGTGAAATGTAAGAGATGGCACATTGAAGGATTTTTCTCTTGTGGTTCAACGAACAGGCTCGAGGGTTCTAGAACAAGTAACTTGGTCGCTCTGGGAGTTGGTTGGGTGATCCGGCGGATTATTCCTCCTTAATGATCCAATATGGTACATGGTTCATAGAAGCCACGCGTGAAGGAAATCAGACGGCGGATACACCAAGAAGCCGCGTAGACCGGAGGACAGAAGAGAATTTTCTTCCGCAACGGTGGGGCTCGGAAGCCTTTCCTTGTCCGCAACGTCGGGGTTCAGAAGCCTTTTCTCTTCCGCAACGTCAGGGCTCGGAAGCCTTTCCTTATCCGCAACGTCGGAGGTCGGAAGCATTTCCCTTCCGCAACAGCGGAAGCTTAACGGATGTCGGACGGATCGGAAGTCGGAGCGATTCAGGAGCCGCAACGGCGGATAGATAAAGGAGAATGCTTCCGGCAGCCACAACGGCGGAAGCCCAAGATTTACAGTTTGAAAAGTCGAATCGAGAGACTTTACCGTCTGATCATCCGCAACTGTGGAGACCAAAGTAACATGCGTTCCGACTCAAAAACCAACCGATAGCTGATTGAGACCGTCGGAGCCCGTTGCTTATCTTCTTCCGCAACAGCGAAGCCCAGATAACAAAAACTTCCGACTCAAACACTGCAATATACATGGCGTGGTGACGTTTCCAAATGATTGGAAGTCGGTGCACAGTTTTGTTGCGGCAGGATTTCATCATGAACAGCTTATTCATGACAGTTGGCAAGTTTTTCTTGGCAGTTATGCCACAGCTGGAATAACGACAAAAGGCATATGAACAGCCTTGATGCAGTTTTCCTGGAATGTGAACAGTCCCATTTCTTTGAGCGTTTTGGCTCCTTTGTAATGGCAAAGAAGAGTAATAAAGGAGAGGAGTTCGCTCAGAGCAAAGGGGGGAACGACTAGAGGAGTTTTTAGAGAACGGCAGTGCAACGATTCTCTAGGATGAGAAGCTTGGAGAGAGCATTTTTTTTTCTGTGAAAAGCTGTCCATGTGCTATTCCTTTTGAAGTCGACCATTCTCAGTTATACTTGGCTTCTTTTGACTGTTGAAGTCCAGTTTTGTAACTTTCAGACAGGAGGTCTTGAAGACTTTACTATTTCTGTCCAGCATTCTGTTTCTGCAGTTGCTGAAGTTGTTTCCAGAACCATTTTGTACCTTTTTAAGGCCATTAATTGGATCGGTACCCATTGGAGAGGGGCCCGGAGACGTAGCCCAGTGGAGGGGGTCAACTCCGTTATCAACTTATGTTTGTGATTCTGATTCTGTGTTTTCTTCCTTGTATCTGTCTATCAGTGTTGTGGTTTTCATTCCTGTTCTGAGCATTTAATTTCTGTTAATGTTGTTCCATTAATTAACCTATTGATCACATTATTTTACAACAAAATTTTAATGCACTAAAGTTAAGGTCCTATGGATCATATTTGGTATCAGAGCTGGTTGACTGTTGTGCAAGTTTGTGAATGCTTACCAGGTCCAGGTTAAAGCTTGGTGAAGGAGAATTAGTTGAAGGAGATCGTGAGATTGGCTCCAGGAGAACATTATCAAGAACCATGTCTTCTCCACGAGGGGAAGAAGAAGGACATACTGAACGGGAAAAACCTGTCATTTCTGAAACTGAGTTTCTAGAGGCTTTTATGAGCATGAAATCCATGATGGAAATTCTACTCGATGAGCAAGTAGAAAGGAAGAAGAAAGAAGAAGGATCTTCATCCAGAGATGCAGAAGTGAAGCCAGAAGAAAAGGGTAAAGGAGCAGGAGGTGATGGTGATCCTCCTGATACTAGACAGACTTTTTCTTCTTCTCATACTTCTCATAATGCAAGTCCTAATATGCCTTATTTCAAATTGGATGTAAAATTTGAATTACCTATTTATAATGGAGATGTAGATGCTGAAAAATTAGACAATTGGATCAAGCAGCTTGAAGTATATTGCAGGGTGCAGGGCATTAATGATGACCCTTCCAGGATTCAATTGGCCACTTTGAGAATGAGTGGAATGGCTCTTACTTGGTGGGAGAGCAAGATTCAGCAATATCTTCGAAAGAATGTTAAAATTATTTCAGTTTGGAACGAATTCATTGAAGTATTGAGGAAGCAATTTTATCCCTTAGGTCACATGCAGCAATTAACCATGAATTGGCAATTTTTTAGACAAGCTAAAGGACAAAGCATTCAAGATTATACTCATGAATTCAAAAAGAGGGCTATTGCATTGAATGTTTCATTAGATACACAGGAAACTCTTCTTAAGTACATTGGTGGCATGCATTCTTATTTGAAACATACTTTGTTAATGTTTAATCCCAGTAATTTGGATGATGTATGTGTTCAAGCTACCCATTTAGAAGCCAGGGGTAAGCATACTAATGATACTTTTGTGAAGAAGTCATTTAAATTCGACAGCAAATCAAAAGGTAAAGATAAGGGGAAAAAGAAGATGGCTACTGTTAAGAAAGAAGGTGAAAAGCCTACGTGTTCGCATTGTCAAAAGGGACATGATGTCTCTAAGTGTTGGAAACTTCATCCGGAGTTAAGGCCAAATAAATACGGAGGAAACAAAGACAAAGGAAAAGCAAAAGCTACTGCAGCCGTTATTCAAGACTTGGGATCCGACTCAGGTGATGAAACAAAGGTTATAGCTGTCGGAATCCAAGGTAAGGATAAAAGTATCTCACTTCCCATTGATGCACAATCAAGTTCTAGTGCAAGTACAAGTCTGCCATCTACTTCTAAGCAAAATGATAAAGATAGAAGTGCACTATTTCATGTTCGTGTCATTACAAATCACACAAATATTGATACATTGTTTGATAGTGGTTCACAAGTAAATCTGATATCAGAAGAAGTGGTTAAGAAATTACATTTAGTTACTGTGCCTCATGAAAAGCCCTATCCTCTAGGTTGGGTTACCAATGATACACGATTGCAAGTTACAAGGAAATGTGTATTAAAATTTGCAATTAGTGAAAAGTTTAGGGATGAGGTAGAACTAGATGTAGTGCCACTTGACATTTGTGGAATTGTACTTGGGAGTCCATATTTGTATGATCGGAAAGCAGTCTTTTATAGAGAGCAGAATAAGTATCATCTTTTTAAAGAAGGTATGGAATATATTGTACGAGCACATAAGATAAAAACCAATCTAGCAATAGTCTCTGCAGGACAAATGAAGAGGTTGGTAAATGCTAGTAAGAATTTTGTGTTGATGATGGTTAAGATGAAAAATGATGAAGTCTCTAAATCTTTTGAAGAATGTGACCCTAAGCATAAATCTGAACTGATTGACATCATTTCTGAGTATGATGATTTGTTTCAAGATCCGAAGGGGTTACCACCAAAGAGAGAGATTCAGCATGAGATACATTTGCAGCAGGATGTGCCACTCCCGAACATAGCCATGTACCGGATGTCTGTAATGCAGAATGAGGAGATCAAGAAGCAGGTTCAGGAGCTGATTGAGAAGGGGGTCATCCGGCCCAGCACTTCTCCTTGTGGCTCTCCCATAGTCTTGGTTCCAAAGAAGGATGGGTCTTGGAGAATGTGCATTGACTATATGGCCCTTAACAAAATCACCATTAAAAACAGGTATCCTCTTCCTCGTATTGATGATTTTCTTGATCAGTTGAAACATGCAACTTACTTTACAAAATTGGATCTGCGTAGTGTGTATCATCAAATCCATGTTGCTGAGCATGATGCTTGGAAGACAGCTTTTAAGATGAAATAGGGTTTGTATGAATGGCTTGTAATGCCTTTTGGGCTTTGTAACGCACCGGCTACTTTCATGCGGGTCATGAATGATGTCTTTCGTTCATTCATTGATGATTTTGTAATTGTATATCTAGATGATATCCTTGTGTTTAGCAAAACTTGGGAATAGCATGTTGTACATGTGAAAAAAAAATTAGATGTACTGAGAAAGGAAAAGCTTTATGTAAAAATGTCTAAATGTGAATTTGCTAAAACTTCTTTAGTATATCTAGGCCATATTATTGGTGGAGGCCACCTACGAGTGGACCCAGCCAAGGTTGATGTCATTGTAATCTGGCCACGGCCTAACACCGTTACTGAAATCAGAATTTTTTTGGGTGCAGTTCAGTATTGGAGGAAATTCATTTCTGGGTTTTCTTCCATTGCTGCGCCTTTGCATGCATTAACAAGTGTTAAAGAAATTTTTCAGTGGGGAGGCAAGCATCAGAGAGCCTTCAACACTTTGAAGGAAAAGATTAGCACAGCACCAGTTCTGACATTGCCATATTTGCAGCATCCATTTGAGATCGAAACCGATGCCAGCGGGTTTGCCATGGGAGCAGTTTTGATGCAAGGAAGGAAGCCAGTCTGTTACCATTCAGAAACATTCTCTACTGCGGTAAGTAACTATCCGACCTATGAAAAAGAATTGTATGCTTTAGTACAGAGTGTGAAGAAGTGGAAACATTATATCATGGGAAAAGAGACAGTCATACATACTGATCATCAACCACTTCAATATTTACAATCTCAAACTAAAATACAACAAAGTAGGCATTTAAGATGGATGGGGTTCTTACAACAGTTTCATCTCGTAATTAAGTACAAAAAGGGAATTCATAATAAAGTAGCAGACATGTTATCAAGGCCACCTACAAATGCTTCAATCATTCTTCAGAACAGTTCATTAACACATGAAAGTTATATTGAACAGTATGCAGAAGATAAAGATTTTAGGGAAGTATATGCATCACTAATACATGGTAAACAGGAAGAGAACTATTTTGTGCATGAATAGCTCTTGTATCATCTCGATAAACTCTGTATTCCAGAGAAATAAAGAGCGCATGTGATTCGAGAAGCACATAGTTCATTGATTGCAGGACATTTTGGTGTAAGTAAAACATTGTTTGTATTGCATAATCATTGTTATTGGCCTCAAATGCAAGAAACTGTAGCTAAATATATAAGGGGTTGTGTTATGTGTGCAACAACTAAGCCTAGCAATAGGAAATTGGGTTTGTACACTCCTCTTCCAGTTTCTTCTCGTCCTTGGGAAAGTATTTCTATGGACTTTGTAGGGGGGCTACCTATGTCTAAAAAAGGGCATGATTACCTATATGTTGTTGTGGATAGGTTCAACAAAATGTGTATCTTAATGCCATGTAACAAGCAGATCACTGCTGAACAAACAACTCTTTTATTCTTTTAAAATGTTTGGGTACATTTCGGGCTACCCACGTCTATTGTATCTGATCGGGATTCCCGGTTCTTGGGAAAATTCAGGTCGACTTTATGGGAGCTTATGGACACTAAACTGAAGAAAAGTACAGCTTTTCATCCACAGAGCAATGGGAAAACAGAGGTAGTGAACAGAACAGTGGTTCAGCTACTCAGAGGATATTGTAGTAAACATCCTAAACTTTGGGATGAGCAGTTGCAGTATATACAACATGCTTACAATCATGCAATTCATTCTTCCACTCAAAGATCTCCTTTTGAAACTTGTTTTGGTTATCTGCCAAAAACACCGATGGATTTCTGTTTTGGCAAAGATGCAGTGGATGGACATCATGATGCAGATAAAGCTTTGAAGTTCATTCAGAGAATCCAAGCAGTGCAGCAGGAAGTTCAAGAATAGTTGGAGAATAGCCAGGAAAAGTACAAGGCCAGGCATGATAAGCATCGAATTGATCATCAATTTCAGGTTGGTGACAGAGTTTGGTTACACATCACCAAAGAAAGGATGAAAGGTGAAGGTAAAAAGCTTAAACCTATCAGGTATGGTCCTTTTGAGATCTTGGAAAAAATCGGTACTAATGCTTTTCGCTTGAATTTACCTCCACACATGCAAATTTATTCAGTTATCAATGTTGAGAATCTTAAATTGTATGAGCCTCATATGATCATGGATGAGGAAATTAACGTACAGATTCCTTCAGTTGATGATTTGGCTCCTGAATATATGAGAGAGTTGCAGGATGATGCTATTCTTGACAGAAATGTAAGGACTCCACGAAGGGGGAATGCTGAGTACCTTCGAGTGGGGCTGAAAGGAATGCATCCTAGCAAAGCAAGATGGATGGAGATTGGGAAAGTGAGGGAACTTTACCCTCACTTACTTGCAGAATAAATTAGTCTTTTGGTGGTCCAAAATCTCTCCAATGGGGAGGATTGATCCGGCGGATTATTCCTCCTTAACGATCCAATATGGTACATGGTTCATTAAAGCCGCACGTGAAGGAAATCAGACGGTGGATACACCAAGAAGCCGCGCAGACCGGAGGACATAAGAGCATTTTCTTCCGCAACGGTGGGGCTCGGAAGCCTTTCCTCGTTCGTAATGTCGGGGATCGGAAGCCTTTTCTCTTCCGCAACGTCGAGGCTCGAAAGCCTTTCCTCATCCGCAACGTCGGAGGTCGGAAGCATTTCCCTTCTGCAACGGTGGAAGCTTAACAGACGTCGGACGAATCGGAAGTCAGAGCGATTCGGGAGCCGCAACGACGGATAGATAAAGGAGAACGCTTTCGGCAGCCGCAACGGCGGAATCCCAATACTTACAGTTTGAAAAGTTGAATCGGGAGACTTTACCGTCTGACTGTCCACAACTGCGGAGACCAAAGTAACATGCGTTCCAACTCGAAAACCAGTCGACAGCCGATTGAGACCGTCGAAGCCCGTTGCTTATCTTCTTCCGCAACAGCGAAGCCCGGATAACAAAAAATTCTGACTCAAACACTGCAATATGCATGGCACGGTGACGTTTCCAAATGATTGGCAGTCGGTGCACAGTTTTGTTGCGGGAGGATTTCATCATGAACAACTTATTCGTAACAGTTGGAAAGTTTTTCTTGGCAGTTATGCCACAGCTGGAATAACGACGAAAGGCATATGAACAGCCTTAATGCGGTTTTCCTGGAATGTGAACAGTCACATTTCTTTGAGTGTTTTGGCTCCTTTGTAATGGCAAAGAAGAGTAATAAAGGAGAGGAGTTCGCTCAGAGAAAAGGGGGGAACGACTAGAGGAGTTTTTAGAGAATGGCAGTGCAACGATTCTCTGGGATGAGAAGCTTGGAGAGAGCATTTTTTTTCTATGAAAAGTTGTCCATGTGCTGTTCCTTTTGAAGTCGACCATTCTCAGTTATACTTGGCTTCTTTTGACTGTTGAAGTCTAGTTTTGTAACTTTCAGAGAGGAGGTCTTGAAGACTTTACTATTTCTATCCAGCATTCTATTTCTGCAGTTGCTGAAGTTGTTTCTAGAACCATTTTGTACCATTTTAAGGCCATTAATTAGATCGGTACCCATTGGAGAGGGGCCCAGAGATGTAGCCCAGTGGAGGGGGTGAACTCCGTTATCAACTTCTGTTTGTGATTCTGATTCTGTGTTTTCTTCCTTGTATCTGTCTATCAGTGTTGTGGTTTTCATTCCTGTTCTGAGCATTTAATTTATGTTAATGTTGTTCCATTAATTAACCTGTTGATCGCATTCTTTTACAACAAACTTTTAATGCACTAAAGTTGAGGTCCTACGGATCATTGGGAGGAACAACTTCTCCACTTTTGTTTTTCCATCGTTGGTGCCAGGTTCATGCTTTCTATTTTTAACTGTTGTTGAATATGTTTAAATCCTAGATCTGAAGTAGATTAATGTAAATTCTAGTCTATTTTTAGTTAGCTTAGTGATCTTATATTGGTATCTTGTACCTAGTGGAATGAAACCGTAATATGTATAGCGTATTCCTACATCCGACTGTATATTTCCTATTTGTATCATTTTCCTAAATATTTTCTTAATCTGCATTTACAAAAATTAAATTTTTGATTGAATCTATGATTCCTATTTATAGTATAGATCTGCATTATTCAATGCAAGCGAATGTAATCCATTTACATAATATTCTTCCAAATTTTCCTACTCAAATTAACAGCATCAGATTATAATCTATTATTATATAGATATGTAGTAATTAGTATATTTATAGACATATGTCATTTAAATAATATTAAATAGTATTATAACTCATAAGATTTAAGTTAAAGTAATAGAATCGAATAAAGATCTATATAGGAAAAAACAATGTTGCTATCGTAAGTACTTAGATGGAAATACTTTTTAACCATACATATCCCTTAATCTGCTTGGGTATCCTAACAGGTAACTCATAATCACATGATTTTTCTCATCCACAAGCAATCAAATTAACATCGAATAGATCTGACATTCATTATACAACGAAATCATGGATGCAAGATTTCAATCAAATCCCTTCAAATCGCAAGATCAAATTAAATAAGAAACAATTACATACTAAAAAATACACTATGGAGGTCGTGGGATCGAATCCTCCTTAGTAGTTAATAATATTTACAACATGTGCACAAACTAGTAATAAATAAACAAAAACAAAACTAAATATAGGACTGATGGATACGATAACTGGTATAGCTACTATATTGATAACGAAAGCCCAATCATCAAGCTCGGTATCGATATCGTCGATAGCCAAGTAATAATATTTAAACTTAAATATATTTAAATATATCATGATTTCCAAGGGTTATAGTCAATTAAACACAGTAAGCACCATTATTATCGGGTCGTAAGACCACTACGTGGCTACCCCAAATCTACGCAGAGGCAGCACCTTGTGAAAGTAATTATAAGTTTTTAAGTATGTTTTAGAGGTTGGGAGATCAAAATATCTTAAAGTAGTTACTTATAATACATCCTGTTGATAAATAAAAAAATAAAGAAACTAAAATACAAGTAGAATCGTAGGCATTATTACAGATCACGACATATAATCATTTGGTTGTAAGCCCATGTCAAATGGCTGCCACTAATTTGCAATGCAGGGATTTATGTATCAAACAGTCCCAGACCCTACAGGGTATAACAGTCTTACATTCACGTTATACAGGATGGCCTTAAGCCCATTCATGGCCACCATTAAATATTACACAAGTTACATTCACGTTATAGACGAAAAACCTCACAATGAAAGTATCCATTGAAACAACAATTGTTTTATTTAACCATTATCATTAAACGAAATTTCAACTCAAAATGAGCCTCATAAGAAAAATAATAAAATAATAGTTAAAATAATAAAATAATATTGATTAATTTTGGAGGAAGAAAAGAAAAAAAACTATTTTTTTGTTTGTATTTTCGACATATCTCTCTGTGATTTTACACAAATTTTGATCGAGAGAGCTCATTGGATGCGAAATTAAATTTTGCATCCAACAAGTACCCACTTGACATACTTTTGACGGGCCCCGCTACCCCAAAAACAAGAAATACCTGAAAAAATGTGATGATGATGTCATCATCACATTTTTTCAGGTATTTCTTGTTTTTGGGGTAGCGGGGTCCATCAAAAGTATGTCAAGTGGGTACTCGTTGGATACGGAATTTGATTTCACATCTAGGGATCTCTCCCAATCAAAATTTAAGTAAAATCATAGGGAGATATGCCGAAAATACGAACAAAAAAAGTAGTTTTTGTTATGATACCTATCCCCAAATTTATATTAAAAATTTGTTTAAGACCTATACGGTATTTCAAATTTAAAGCAATTTCATTGGATAGCACATGATGACATGGAATTTGAATTATGGTTAAAAATCCCATTTTGAGTTGAAATCTCCTCTAATGCTCATACAGCCGTAAGACCATCGAGGGTGGCCGCTGTAAATCAAATAGTTTTACACAGGTATAGACCCTTAACAAAAATCACATCGGCTCAAGGGTTAGGTCCCTTTGTTTTTCAATAGTTTACGCAGGAAAAACTAATAACAATAAATACATCTACGTTAATGACAAAGGTAGAATGGTCGTGAGGCATCTACATTACTTAAACCCTAAGGGTTCCTGTCACATTTTCACATTAAGAGAAACTTATCTTAATTTCGGTGGTATCCTTCACCCTTGTCCCCATGCCCTATTAGACTCCACCTGTGAACATTTAGATCATAGGTTTAACTATATGTTTAATCTATGTAAAGAATGAATAAAGGAAAATTTTGTTTTAAAGATTTGAAAGGGAGTTACCCAGGCATTTGGAAACGTGGGACTACGAAGAGGTGACCCTGTCGCCTCCTTCTCTAGTGTCGAACCTGCAATGTTTCCATTCGCAATCATTGATCATCATTTCATAATATTATTTTAAAACCCAGTAGTAACTTATAAAGGTCGAAAAACTTACCTTAGCACTTAGCAACAAGGGCTAGGGGTCGACTCCTCCAAGCACCCTTATCCCTCCATAGCCTGCAACCACCAAAAACTTCCAGTAATGATTGAAAGACAACTACTGTAAATAATTGACAAATTGCAAAATGGCAAGCTTTACTCACCTGTCGAAGCAGACTAGCCACATGGCAAAAAACGTAGGCAGACTCTTTGAAGCTCTAGTGCTAAGAGAAATTCAATTGAGGAAACCTTCGAAGGTGATTACCTCAAACAATTCCATTAATGCAGTAAGAATGAAGCAAACAATGCCATTAACGAAGTAAACCACTATGCATAGCAGAGCTCAGCCTCAACCAGCCTCTGACCAACAAACATAGCCAAATTAGGGCTAAGGACAAAATAAATGAGAATTTCTAAAATCCTACAAGACCATTGTTACGGAGAGAAATTCCTATGGCTTGGGGTACCACAACAGATAGTATGACTCCAAAAATCAATCCTTTCCAATATGCAAGAGAAACCAAATATCTAACACTAAAGGATCAGACCTCATACCTTATTCCGGATGGTTGAAGTAGATCCCCGTTGAGCTTTCCAACTTCAGCTTGAATTGATGACTCACTTCCTCAACAACAAGTAAACAAGACAAGCATACTATATATTGGTGTTAGATCTACTCTAGCATATATAATCAACAATGTATAAGCATTTTAAATCATCCATAGATAAAATATGCATTCAAACATACATTATTGGACAGGAAAAGATATTTCTATTCATATAAAATCAGAGATTACAATGAATACAACCTCTATCGGCACGTCTACGAATCGGAGAAACTGAATCCCCCACTTGGGCCTCCACCACCTCAATCCTCCATCTCTCGATAGCAAGCTCACAAGCAAAAGGCAAGCTTGGGAAGAACACCAAAGTGCTCCAAGGGACAAAGGGATGCAGACTCAAGCACAAGTTCCGACAACAATGGACTATAGTTTCTTTTCTCTCAATTCTTTTATGCCTTCAATGTACCCAAAGAGTTCCTTGCATAACTTTTCAAAGGGGTAATGAAAGGTCGAATCCGAGTGATCTCAAGGCATATGGAAGGCCAGGAGACAAGTGAGTCAGATCCATGTCAAGGAAAACTCCAAAAGGATTTGGATTTTGTACACATCCTGATGTACGCGGTTTTAGGGGTCAAACCCGCGTATATACGCGATAAGGGGTTTAAAAGTCACGTATATCAATTTTCACATGTTTATAGGGATGGTCTAGGAAACATCAAAGGACAAAAAATGGTCCAAGGAGTCTAAAGAGTCTACAGAGGGACAGGGGAAGGCCATACAAGTGTGATTCACCTAGTGTGGTAAAATCAGCTATAACAAATGCCCCCTAATGTGTGAGATCAGAGGGGTCATACGATGGCCGAAATACATTATAAGTCCATCCCAGAAGTGGAGTGATGAAGAATCCCAAATGGAAGACCAGCTACCCAATCAACATAGTACAATGATACAACTCTACACATAACTGCAAATACATATAGCAGTCCCGGATACATAAGAGTACAATGGCCATGGATAGGCCTGATACAAAATATCACATAAGTGGTCATCACCATGTACAATATACATAGATCAGAATCTCCATGATGAAGATATACAAAGGATCATGATCTCCATAATGGCTGAAGATATACAATGGATCAAGATCTCCATAATAGCTGGAAATGTCTGACATATACTGGAATCAAGTCACAAAAGCTGAAATCTCATGAACACTGGCATGATCAAGGAGGTAGCATATAAGAGATGCCACCAATCTGGAAGGTCTTCTACACAAACCGCTAAAAGTACAAGTCCTACTATGTAAATAAAGGTGTCGAGGTCAAACATAGTAGTCAATTTCCTGATTACCGGTCATTGATGTATACTGTTAACAGACACGAGATCACCCACCGATAATGATAATGGGAATCAAGGTACTAGAGTGCAAACTAACAAGTGTGAATAAATGTGTTGAGCTCGAACACTTGAGAGGATCCATCGATTAGGGGACATTGATGTATTCCCAAAAACTGTCGATGGTGAGAGAACCTGCCATTGATGACTGCAAGTCTCAAGGCACTCACAAATGACTCTAGATTCCAATCCCAGAATAAATGATCTAGAGTCGATGGGATGAAATTCGCTGGAAGGAGGGCATTAAGGCATCCCCCATCATCCAACACGAGGTACTCAGCAAAGCTATATAATGTGGAAGGACTCGATCATAAGGTGCACGAACTAGTAACTATACCAGGAATGGTCGACATGCAAAGTCAAGATAACTGAGGAATGGACGACTCAGGTTTCAACTTCCTTCAAACAAGAGCATAACGAAAAATGGTGACTGAATAAAGGTAGCATAGACTCGATATACAAAACTGGGACATCTCTGCGACATAGGAGGCATCGACAGAGGCTCCATGGGGACTGGAAGCTTAACCAGTCGGTGGGGATAAACTCAGATAAAACGAGTACAAATCCTAAATTCAAACTATAAACCCAACCAACGGATGTGATATACAGTGCTCCGTTCGAAGGCAACACAACTCGATAGCTGCAAAAAGATAACATCTTTCCTTGTTCGTCTTTTTGGTTTTTTAATTTTTTTTGGACTTTTTCAAATATCTAAAAAGCTTGAAAAAGAATAAAACTGCTTTATAGTTACAGACTAGGAGGAGACGAGTGTCATAATGGGAAAACAAACTGGTTCCAAGCAGTGGAACATACCTATGCTCAATGCAAGGATACATGTGTAGGATAGCGACACTCAGGGGAAAGTCCCCTCCCGGTAAAAATCGGGAATCAAGCTGCAAAGGATATATAAGATGGCTCTGCATGGCTAGACATGAGACAAGCTCGGGCTATATGGTTGAAACTCAATGTCAAGGAAGTCAGCGTAAGGCTCAATAAGGCAGGCAAAGCTCATGATAATGCAATTACAACTTGACATAAGGGAGTCCTGAGGGAAATAGGCCAGCAAAAGATCAAGAGGAGTATGAGGCTCTTGCGAAATGTCATGGCAATACTATACAACGGACTCCCACACCCTAAGGGACAAAACATTGGCATGGGCACCAAATGCAAATAAGGCACTAACTAGGTTACCCATGTAAGGTCAAGCTCTACCACTCATACCATGCCACTTCTAAAACAGCAAGAAGGTTCTGTGACATAATAGAGTGGGTTCGTACCTAAGGCTATAATGAAACGGTCATAAGGTCATGAAAAATGTAAACGGTGATGAAACCTAACCTATATGCTAGTTTAGACATGATACCTGAAATCGACACAAACAGGTCAATCCAACGGCTGAAACGACACTAAAAAAGGTCTCCTACATCATAAATTAGTCCAAAAACGGTCCAAAAGGATTAGAAACGGTCCAAACTATAGAAAAGGGGGTAAAAAAATTTCAAAAATTTGAAAAATTTCTATAAATAGTAAAAAATTCAAAACATTATAAAACATTTGAAATTTTTACCCATTTGAGCTCAGAACTTCAACATCGGATTCCAGGAGATCCAACCGATGGAATCCACTACCGTTTTTTCCAAGTACTTACCCATGCTCTACTCTTTCATTTTGATGCAAATTTTGTCAAATTCCATGGTGTATTTAGGATTATAGGCCAGTCTAAGATGCGCGCCACGACCCACATGGAAATCGAGGGTTTTTCCGTGTATAGGGCTGGATATACACGAAAAACACCCTCAAAGTCACATACTTACGCAGCTGTTTAGCAAACAATCATGTATGCGGTTGCGCTCAATGATTTTTTAGTGTTCTAATGGATCAAACTCAAATTTTATGTGTAGGATGGTCCTAGAATGGAGAGAACGTGAACATGGTGATGTAGAAGAGGCAATAAGGGTAGATCTAATGGCTCAACAAGCATTACGTGCATGCGGGCTTTACAAATTTTGGTGTCTTGGTGGTTAAAGAGCCAACCATGACTATTGTAGATGTTAGTGGACTACTGGGATCCAGACTCAGAGTCGTTCCAGATAGACAGGATGTCCCTCACCATAGAAGTGGAGAACATATACTTTATTACTGGACTTTCCCGACGGGGGGAAGTAGTGAACCTACGCTCTCGCGGGCCCGGAGGTGGCCTGACTATAGATGAGTACATTGCAATGTACTACTATCCGAACATGGAGAAGGTGGGGAGTCAGATCCCAACTAACTCCATACAGGTGCTGGGCCTAAAGGCCATCCTACTGACACTAGGCAGGATAACAGGCTTAGCTTCACTCCACTAGGCCTCACGGCCTCTGATGTTCTATGCAGTGGAGTGCATGAGACCCATTGTGTACGATTGGAGCACTGCGCTATTGGGCAACATGAAACACCAGCTTAGTGAGTGCAAGATGGGCAGAGTATGAAACTTCGGTTTCAGCAGCATACTGAGCACGTTTTTCTTTGAGCGTGTTCCGGGATTGAGCCCTAGAGTTGACGTTCCTCTTCACCGGGTTCGAGATCTAGCCCAACGGCGTTGGGCGGATGCGATGCACAGACTGGGTGGAGGTAGGGTGTCCAACCCCTATCTAGCTAATTTCTTTCCATGGTGGCGACGACAGATATTTGCCATCGATGACTACCCCTATGCAGGGATATATTTTCGGGGAGACCCGAACATGCCGCTACCACCAGGATCGGCATACGGTGACATAGGTAACGAATCTCGACCCTCTTTTAAAATTTTTGATTTATTAAATTTTTTTGTGTTTTCTGATTATGCGGAATCAAAAGACATGTTTTTGGGTGACAATACATAGTGACATCTACCATATGCATGCAGATGTGGGACCATGACGGCCTGAAGGCTTCCCTTGTCATAGACGGAGGGGAAGAGGGGACGATATCATGGTTGTGGATGCGGAGCGGACATTCCAAATCATTCATACCAACTTCGTGAGATTGTCACACACGGTACCCATGGCGCAAGTCGATGACTTTCCTGAGGCCATGCAACACCAGGTGGTTGGTGTACCACGAGCATGGGTACGGCTATTTCGACGGCTAGCTAGAGCCGTAGTGACATTCCACGATCAAAACCCCCCTCCTCTTCCACAGGCTTAGATACCTGGGAGTGATACATTTTTCACTACCGTGTATTTATATTTTGGTGGCTCAAGAGCCCCATTTTTGTATTATGACACTATGTATTACTACATTTTGGATGTTTATAAAAACTTTTATGATGATCGATTTATTTATTTACATGCGTAAAAATTTATGTTTGTGACGAGCTTATTGTGTATGAAACAAATGCCAATCTAACACATAGTTAGCATATGAGTCAGCAACTTAATTATTAATTCTTGGAACATGTATGTATGTTATATTGTCAAATTGCCGTTCTAATAATCTCACATATAAGAATATTCTTAATAATGTCGGATCTCTAACATGGTACAAACCATTAAGCTATGACACTACTAACTCTGAATCAAGTCGTACCTCAAGAGAGAGAACACCATGTGAAATGGCATCCCGTAGAAGTTCAATAACGACACTATACTCAGCAACATTGTTTGAAGATGGCCGTAAAAATACGCCTCCTGAAGACAATACTTGACTCATAGGAGTATAAATCACCCAAGAAGCAGAGGCTGAGTGTTGAGTGTGACGGCTCACACCATCCGTAAATCCTATGAAGGTGGAAGATTCCATTGACATCTGCCAAAAGAAATGAAAACTAATCACAAACCCGATCACCATAAGAAAAATACATACCTATGCAAAACTGTACAATAATATACAATAACCATCCTTGGCTGAAAATCATGCATAGTACTTTTTAAGATAGAGCCCATTTCTAGGCTCTACGAATACTGTTCCCTCATAATCCACCAACTCATAAGCCCCCTTCTCTAACACACGTTTAATGATGTAAGGACCATGCCACATGGGGTTAAAATTTCCTGCCCCCAAGGGTTCTTTCGGTTGAACCCACAAAAGGACCAAGTCTCCCTCACTAAACCTCCTTGGATAGACAGACTTATCGTACTGGACCTTAACGCGATGCTTATTTACTTCTAGAGCCACCAAGGCAGCTCAACGCTGCTCATCAAGTTGCTCTAGGTGGACCAAACGCTACTCCAATGGGGAAGTGTCTGGTAAGAGCTCTATGGCTAGCTTCAAAGAAGGAATCTCGCACTCAACCGGCAATACCGAATCCACTCCATGTACAAGTTGATATGGAGAAAAACCCGTGGCAGTCTTAACAGCGGTTCTATAAGCCCACAAAGCAGGATATAACATAATGTGCTAATTATTCTTGCTTTGTGCGATGGTTCGTTGGAGAATGGATTTGAGTGATTTGTTCATTACTTCTACCTGTCCATTCGCTTGAGGGTAGTAAGAGGAGGAATGCTCTTGTTTATACCCTGACTTTGATGCCAACTCTTCCATCACAGGATTCTGAAAGTGTGAGCCATGGTCAGTGACAAGCTCTTTTGAAATACCAAACCAAGTAATAATCTGGTTGAATACAAAGTGCGTGGCTATCTCACTGTCAAATTTAATTGTAGGCATAGCCTCAGCCCATTTCGTGAAGTAGTCAACAACCATTATAATATGATGATGCCCCCCAACTGAAGCCAGGTTGCAATCCATATAATCAAGCCCCCACTTAGTGAAGGGATCGGCAGTGATGATGGGATGTAACGGGGCAAGTTTAGAGAACATATTACGTGCAAACACTTGGCAAGGATGGCACCTCTTGACCGCATCTACACAATCTTTAAAGATCGATAGCCATAAATAACCCGCTCTTAAGATTTTTTGGGCTATAGAAAGCCCAGATAAATGACCACCACACGCCCCTACGTGGCAATCATTCAGCACAAGCTCATCCTCCTTGTGAGTTAAACAACGACGTAAAATGGAATCTACCCCACAGCGATACAAAGTGTTATCCACTATGAGGTAGTTCTTAGATACGTGACGTAATCGTCATCGTTCATCTCGTGAGAGGTGAGTAGGGACCTTCAATGTTTGTAAATATATAATAATATCCCCATACCATGGGTCTAAAGTTGAGATTAAGAAAATGTGCTCATCGATAAATGTATCTTCACAAACCAACTCCTCGGCTTCGCTTGGGAAATCCGATATAAGCTCCGCAAAAATTAACGATTTCTTCAATTTTGCCGAAACAAACTCGAGATTGAATTCTTGCAAGATGACAATCCATTTATTGTATTTTCCCCCAATCATACTTTGAGTGAGGACGAATTGAAATGGATTGACATGGGCTACAACCAAGGTCTGGCGAAGGAGAATATAATGTCTCAACCATTGAACCGCATGTACGGTAGCTAAGGCAAGCTTCTCAACATGGGAATAATGGATCTCTGCATCAATAAGATTCTGGCTCAGATAGTATATGGGATCCCCTCATCCTCTTGAACCAAAACCATACCAACCGTCTCCATAGATGCGGCCACATAAAGTAGAAAATCACGGCTATAGTCTGGGGGACTAATCACTAGGGATGATTCTAGGGCTCGTTTGAGCGCATCAAAGGACTCCTAGGCTCGCTCGTCCCAACAAAAGGTGGTGTCCTTCTTCAAAAGACGCATGAAGGCTCTAGTCAAATTGGCAAAATTGACAACGAATCTTTGTAAGAAGTTTTCCATGCCTTGCAAACATTGAAGATGTCGAATGTTTTTCGGGGGAGACAACTAAAGTATTGACTCAACCTTCAAAGGGTCGATTCTTATACCCTCTTTAGGAACAATGCGAGGGTCAATACCTGGCATTTCATCATAAGACCAAGTAAATATATCACGAAATTCTTTAAACAACTCGGTGTATTCTTCAATCTCAACATGAGAACATTCTGCCCCAATATAGACATTCTCTATCCTGCCAGGATTGCGAGAGATATTGATAGGAATCATTGGAGATATATTTGCCACATTCCCATCAGCCATCAGACCAGGAGAGCTTAATGGAACCATGGGACTACCAATTCTATCACTAAGAACCTCCCTAAGGTCCTCACGCTCCAAGCAGTCAAGCTCGGGAAGAAAATAAGATCTATGATGCAACCCTTCCCAAGGTGGCTCAACCCCTGACATGGCCTCAATAATCGCTTCATCTAAAGGAAAAACACTATCAAGGCAGTCATGCGCGTGAGAAGACTGAACTACCCATGTAGGCAGCACATATGGGTCCTCCTCCTTCGTTTGTGAAGAGGAAGGACTAGGCTCTGCAACACATCCAAGATTAGCTTGATAAGCTACCATAGTTGCAGGAAACGGAATGTCTGTCACGATGGTCTCACTCGAAGTATTTGGTGTAGGAAGAATCCAAGGATCTTCCATATGACTCGTGCGAAAAGACACCGATCTCACAGATGTCGAAGCCTCACCAGAACTAGACCCTATCATAAGGATAGGTGCAGGACAACTAAAGCTTCCCATGAGGAATGGATACATGCCCACACTCACACTCCCAGTTGCCAGTTGAGAGTGCTCTATAATCGGGATCGACGCTCCTGAAGATGCAGTAACTAACAGATTCTTGAATGACGTTTGATCAATCGTAACTATCTTCCCATTAAATGGAAAGCATACAACGCGAAATAGTGAAGAAGCTACGGCTTGCATACTATACATCCAATTCCGACCCAGCAAGAGATTGTAGTCAAGGGGCGCATCAACCACCTCGACCTCTATCACAACGGTCTTCCCTCCCAAATGGACCTTAAGGGAAGGAAGGATCCCGTGCAGCCTACACGATCTCCCATCAAACACAATTAACATAGTAGCTGACTTAGACAACTCAGGGGAACCTAAACCCTTCCAACATGATAAAGACATCAAAGAAGCAGTAACACCTTCGTCAATCACATTGCACTTGATGATCATGTTGAAACATTCTACATGAATCAAAAGAGACACATAGTAAGGCAAGCGAGGTTGAAGTCCTGCGGTTTCAAATTTAATCACAGAGGAAGAATTATCATCATTCACACCAAGGGAAGAAAGCAAATCCTTCCTTTGCGAAGGACAACTCTGAAGTACTTCTAGTGCAGACATCGCACGAGTGTGGCCCAAATCCTCGACAACAGAATAGTTTTGGGCGACTCGGGCATTAGGATTGTGCCCTGAATGCTTAAGTACTCCCTTAGGAATGCGAGGTGAAACTTCAGGTTTATCCATAGGTTTTTCAATACGCAAAGGAGTTCCTGGTGGATCAGATTCCTTTCCTAGGTTGGGTTGTGACGAACCATAGTCCTTCGCACGGGTCACAACCTTCATAGCATGTACCATGTTAATGCAACCATGACCACTACCCTCTAGCAGAACTTGATCACCACCAGACTGATCATGGGTCCTCGAGTTCATGTTTTGATTGTGAGGCAAAGGGTTAGCCAGGACAGCTGGGCCCCGCGCTAAAAATCTCGAGGCTTCATCGATACGAGGGCACAAGTAAGTGAGGTGATCGTCCTTACACAACTTGCAAGGAAATTTAGCCTTACGTTTAGATTTCTTGTCCCCCCCAGCATTATGAGAGTTCTTGTTATTAGTATTAGCATTTTCATTCCTATTCCCACCCTTACGATTGTTCTTACCCTTCTTTTTATTCCTTCTGGGTTGCTGGTTACCCTTTTGGTCCGACGATTGCACCGAAAGCACATTTGCTGTTTGGGTGGGTTGAGACAAAGCTGTGGCTTGTCCCGAAGCATATTGGTTGATTGACAATTGACTAACTTGTTTCACAACCGAATCCGCAGGTTTAGCACTCGCACAACCAACAATGCCATCGGCATGTGGTCCAGGTTTAACTTTGGGGTCGAAACTAGAACGCTGAGCATTGGGAATGATCTCATATAACAAACCAGGTTGAGCATAAATCAAGTCCAGTTCCTATGCCCTAAAATGGCTTGTTCCTCATTTTTCACTCTGGATGTAGAAACATCCTTCGCTGTATAAGGCAATAACGAATTAAGGAGCCATTCGAGGAGGAATTCCGGCCGTATAAAGGCTTTAATCAACCTCTTCCGTCTACACCACTATTGGATATGGTTCGAGATATGTGTGGCTTTATCCTGCCGAAATGTCAATAAGAGTTTCGTACCAACGTCGTAACGCACTGGTAGCTGGAAGTGGTTAATAAAAGTCATCGCTAGGTCATTGAAGAAAGCGGATTCCCCCCTAGGTAACTCTATATACCATTTCACAGCATGCCCTGTAAGGGTGCGTTGAAACAACCTTAAACGGATCGAATATTGGTGTAAGGAATTTGAAGAGCACCATAGGTGAAAGGTAGTAACATGTTCTCTCGGATCCTCTCCCGGTTTGCCCTCAAATTTGGGTATGTCCGAGGGAAGCTTAGTAGGGACAGCCGACCAAGCTCGGTCATGAGCTATAGGATCGTTCGTCAATCTCGACAAGTCAGGAAGATTCAACGTTGCGAGAAAAGGGAGCCTAGGATGAGTAGGTCGATGGACCGCTTCCTGATAGTTCTGATTCACATAAGTCTGATTACCATAACCACCATGGCCTTGACCATAGTGCCCTCCTCCCATTTGACCCGTATAGGGTGGCATGGAAGCACCATACTGTGGTGTACCTTGACTATTCGGGGCTACAAAGCCATAATTTGGAGAGTAAGCGGGTTGTTGATACCCGCACCCATAAGGTGAAGAACCCTATCAATACTGCGTCCCATAATAAGGTCCATAAGTCATCGCATGAGATGTCCCATGAGGCACTTCATAAGTAGGAATATATGCTCCAGAAGTAGGAATATACATTCCAGAAGTAGGAATATACGCTTCAAAAGTAGTAACATGACCTCTAGAAGTATGAACATGACCTCCCGAAACAAGGGGCGGTACTTGAACCTGAGACACAAGAGGTCGAGTAACAGCAGTACGGACATGACTTGTAGCAACGTTCCAGCCCGAAGGAAAACATGAATGAGGTGGAGGGTGAACATTCGAAGAAATAGGGATAGAGGACGACGAGACCTGTGTAATTATGTACATGTTGTTCCCTATAGTCACTCGTCTTGGATCTGGTATCCTAATAGGATCACTAACCCTAGGCCTAGTAGGAATATGTGATGTAGCTTCCACCGCCGGGATGGAAGATGCAATGTGACTTGTGCTCCCAAACCTCTCCACATGGTAAGGAATGAGAGTGTTCCCAGGCATAGTGTTAGGCTCAAACTCAGACTCGACATGAAATGCCAAATCATGTGTGGGAAAACTAGACATACCATAACTAGTGCTCGCGGGTTCAAAATGAGTCTCATCATCTTCTAGCATTCCATACCGGCGATGCGTCAATGGGGGATCAACACTAGATTAAGTAGGTCTATCATGATAAGTACCTATCCCAGAAATTATAGGACCTAACTCAGTCAAATCAGGTGAAGGATCATAGTTAGGAGTAAACTCCCCATCTTCCACTTGAATGGGATAGGGTGGTTCAGGAATACCTTCAACATGGTCTCCCATCGTGTGTGAATCAATGTGCGAAGTAGTCCTCCTGGACTGTCTATCTCTCTCTCCCAAAGGAGGAGGAGATGTAGAAGGCAGAAGTCCTGCTAAACGACGAGAACGACAAGGAGCCGCACCCGAATCCATAATGACTCAAAAAATGTAAAAATACTCTCTAACTACGCAAGCCCTAGGCAAGCTAACGTGCATAGAGCATACACCAATCAAATCTAAAGCCAAACATAAGCAATCAAGGGTAGGATAAATGAGCTCCCGAATGAAGCAGGTATGTCTCACCTAGGAGAGGCTTGAGACTCCCATACACAACAAGCAGAGGTACGTAACCAATTATTTTGGCCCTCAGCTTCAACGCATAAAGTGACTGTGCTGTCTGACCCCAACCTAGCCGGGACACCCACAGAATAACCCCTACAGAGTACCCCCTCAATATCCTACGTAAGGAAACTAAGGTCACCTCAATATAATCAATTCTCAAGTGGACAGTCGCAGGTGGGATTGACCGTATGGGCAGGGTAGCAAAGCCCGAAACTCTAGAAAGAGCCCCCAGATACGAATACAATCCTAGAAATATATCCGGTGCTACTCAGTTATGACTAGGGGTCATCCCAATCAATAACCGCTCACACTACCTCGTGCTTAACTCTCTTTTGAGAGGAGGATCCTGAGAAACACTTGTTATACCAAGGAGTTTCACACACTCACCTGGACAGACACATACATGTTGTTGTTTAGTGGTCTTGGAGAATTTACTCACAATGAACTATTCCAAGACTCTAAAACCTAATCTTGTTGGTGAACCCTATCAAATAAAATAGTGTAATTCATTTTAATTAAGTGTTGATTTTAATTGGCTTTATTACTCAAAAGAGGTAGATGGTCGTGCAACTAATGGCATTATGACACAACATGAAGCAAAATGCACACCTAACAATCAATGCAAATGCATTGTGTCCATGAAAAACAAGGTATGCTACTACGTGAAATGTACAATTTTCTTCGAATGATAAATGCAAGCTTTTCCTATATGAAATCCTCACTAATACTTTAAAGCAAATCTAGTGCAAGTACTATGCAAATTACAAGATGCAATGCATAATGATAATCAAATATTTTTGGATTTTTTGAAATAAAAATGAGATACTAAAGCAAAATAATGGTTCTACAACCCCCAGACTATGCAAGCACACTCAAGCAGCACTTAAGCAAAGTACTAAGGGAAAAGAAATCTAATGCATTAATCCCAAAACGAAAAATTGAAAATGCAATGACAAGAACATTCTTCAAAAAAGAAATTTTACCCTAAAAAAAAACGTCTCTGGTCAGAAACAGAGGTGTATACAGACTCTAGCAGTATCAAAGGAGACTCAGCAATCATCCAAATTCACCCAACAATAATCAATCTTCCTCTAGAAGGAAAAACTAAGGGCATACGTGACTGTTCGCAGTAAACCCGCGTGTGTACGCGGATATAACAGTGAAACCCGCGTATATACGCAACTGTGAGTTAAAAACTCGCATACAGGAAGAAAGGTGCATAAAAATAAAGGCAAACAGACAAGCTGAGACAAACTTCACACCAATCAAACACTACCAGGCAAACATGCCCCCAGACTCGACACAGAAACAAGAGAAAAAAGAGCAACTCAAAGTCATTGAATGCTGATAGAAAACCCCCAAAGGACAACTACTAGGAACTCCCCAGCGGATTCGCCAATCCTGTTATGGAGAGAAATTCCTATGGCTTGGGGTACCACAATAGACAGCTTGACTCCAGAAATCAATCCTTTCCAATATGCAAAAGAAACCAAATATCTAACACTAAAGGATCATACCTCGTACCTTATTCCGGATGGTTGAAGTAGATCCCCGTTGAGCTTTCCCACTTCAGCTTGAATTGAAGAATCACTTCCTCAACAACAAGTAAACAAGACAAGCATACTATATATTGGTGTTAGATCTACTCTAGCATATATAATCAACAATGTATAAGCATTTGAAATCATCCATAGATAAAATATTCATTCAAACATACATTATTGGACAGGAAAAGATATTTCTATTAATATAAAATCAGAGATTACAATGAATACAACCCCTGTCAGCATGTCCGGGAATCAGAGAAACTGAATCCCCCACTTGGGCCTCCACCACCTCAATCCTCCATCTCTCGATAGCAAGCTCACAAGCAAAAGGAAAGCTTGGGAAGAACACCAAAGTGCTCCAAGGGACAAAGGGATGCAGACTCAAGCACAAGTTCCGACAACAATGGACTATAGTTTCTTTGCTCTCAATTCTCTTATGCCTTCAATGTACCCAAAGAGTTCCTTATATAGCTTTTCAAAGGGGTAATAAAAGGTCAAATCCGAGCGATCTCAAGGAATATGGAAGGCCAGGAGACAAGTGAGTCGGATCCATGTCAAGGAAAACTCCAAAAGGATTTGGATTTTGTACACATCCCGATGTACGCGGTTTTAGGGGTCAAACCCGCGTATATACGCGATAAGAGATTTAAAAGTTGCATATATCAATTTTCACATGTTTATAGGAATGGTCTAGGAAACATCAAAGGACAAAAAATGGTCCAAGGGGTCTAAGAAGTTTGCAGAGGGACAGGGGAAGGCCATACAAGTGTGATTCACCTAGTGTGGTAAAATCAGCTATAACAACCATGTGATCTCACCATCCAAGTGTAGGGTAGAGATCAAACCTTCATGCCAACACAGAGCCTGGTTACGCTGTCAACTCGCATCCATGATAGATCATTTAATTCAACCCAGTACCATATCAAAATCATGGTCAGAACATTATTAAAACAAAATCATTACATACCATCGAACTTTGTGGCTTGGTTAATAGCGCCCAACTATATATTACACCACAAAAAATCTAGTGCATATATTTATAACTATGGCTAAGTTCATAACTTCAAGGATAAACCTTATAACATGGTTGTGGGTGTATGCATTAAATAGTCATGGTGATAGGACTAGCATATAATTCCTTCACGATTATGCCAAGGTCCATCCCCTCTCCATCATACCATAGTATGTAATTATATAATAACAAGATCACCATTCCATACAACTAACACCTTAGCGCTAGGTTAAGCTAAGGTCATTGAGATAATTATAATCATAGCATGGGACTATAACATTAAAACTATAATACAAGCGTAGTTGGGATTTATGCATTGCAATCCATACATTATAGTTTCAAAACCTTATGATATAACATTAACACCATGAACACCAAGGATCATAAAGAATTACTTTAAGGCCAAAAACATGTGGTTCCTTGCCATTTTCATTAGTAGGTAAACCCTCACTTTTTATTCATATTAAGAGTTCGTCGTATGGAGGACCATACGCTTACAAACCCTAAGCCTCTAACACTTAGGGGCAGGTCTTTACATACATAGTGTAAACTATGTTAAGGCCAAAGCCTTGAAAGTATAAGATAAATAGATAAAGAATAGGTAAACAAAGTACATCACTTGCGTGAACATGACTAAAGGTTCCGAGAGGAGCTAGCCATCGTAAGCATCAACAAACTTGTCATAACCAACAGGACCAAGATATTAAAACTAGCAGCAGTAAAACGTAGGATTCTGCTAAGTAAATGTAAAAGTAATGCATGTAAAAGAAAATTATTTACGATTTTTAGGTGTGTTACAGTTCTACCCAAAATAAAGCCAAGCATTGGACTGATGGCCCTTGAAACGAAAATATTTCCTCATGGATTTACATTTTTTGCAAAAATACTGAGTTTGATATCTAGAAACAAATGGCATCACAATAAACATAAAAGAAGTCATAGCTACGACTACCCGAAACAACAATCCTCCTTCGGCTCAAGGATCGGACAGAACGTTGGCGGGTTTGGATGCTCCTTCTCTCATATTCACAGTAGCCTGAGCGATATCTGGCATCGTCATTGATTATTCCAACCATATTGAATTAGTTTACATCCATTTAAAATGTTTTAATGGACATAAAATCCCAAAGATTTAAATTGTTAGATTGCAATCAAAATGTTAATTATATAAATAAAAATTTTATCCTAAGAAAAGCCCCTCCTTTTTCCCACTTCTCTTAACTAAACCTTGAATCCCCACTAAAAGTGTCCAACTTCCTAATCTCCCTTCCCCATTGCTAATTTTCTACTGCCCTAAGTTTTTGTTATTTGTAATGCCCCAAGTCATTGTTATTTGCAGTGGTGTGTTATAACTTTGATGTGTTTGGACAATTTGTATCTAATGAATTCTACCCCTTTGTTTTTCTTTAGATTTTTAAATCTTTAAATGATTTTTTTAAATCTTTAAATGCAACTAATTTCCAGCTGAGGTGACCACTTAAAAATCTTATGCGTCTTCGATAATCATTAATCAGAAATAAAGTGCCAAAGTTCTTCTCAATCTAAATGAAATGGCGTTGAGGGTCCTACTTTTATTTGAAGGATAGAAATATATATTATAATTATTATTTTAAATGACATTAATGTGTTATATATATAATATGTATAACATATTTACAAAGTAAATATATTTGTAAAATGAAATCAAATCTTCAAATTTTAAAATACAAAATACAAAATTAATTTCATTTTAAAGTTATAATTTTAATTTATTGATTATAAGTTTTATTACTTTCACATCTATTCAAGTTTTATTAACTTCATATCAATTCAAGTTTAAGCACAACTCCTACATTCAGTCCACCAAGAAAAGGTTTTCCTCGCTGGCTTACTCCTCCACTTATATTTAATATTTAAAAAATATTATATTGATAAACATTTGTATATAATTTAATATTTTGGATTTGTTTGAGTGGATTAATAAGATTAACTTAAGTATAACAAATGTACAATAAAAATTCATTTTATGGTGGTTGTATTTTATTATGCTTAAATGTATTTTTATTAATATTTAAATAAGCTTCACTTAAATGTTGGTTAAACAATCTGTTAACAATCTATTTGTGTTTTTGTTTTTCATATCATTTTTTTGTTTATTAAGTAGTAATTGGTTTGTGATTATATTAATTTTAACAATCTGGTATGAATAATTAGTATAAAACTAGCACACCCACATAGTTTGTCGTTGGATCAATATGGATAAAATGGTTAAGAGATAGTTATGGAATAGAAGACAATTTGGAATATTTTTTTTATTCCTCATATTCTTCTAGTTAAACCTGTTCAAATATGAGTTATCCATGCCTTCCATGCCTAGCTACATGTTATCACCTAGAGTCTTTGTTTTATTCATTTATCAACTATCAATTATTTTTTATATTCTTTTTATTTTTATCTCACTTTCTTCTAGGTATTGCCATGAATTGTTGGTGATCCATTCATCGGCTATGATTTATCCATGCATTGGTACCAGTTTTCCATTCATTAGGTAGGTACCGGTTATTTTTTATATTCCTTTTTTATAATTGTTTATTTCGAATTTTGAACCACTGCCATAGAATCAATCTCAATAGTACACTTGTCTCATCCTCTTCATCCGTCCGTAAATGAAAAAGCATAGGTCTTAATCCACCCCAAATCTCAAATAAAAACGTCTATCCACATAGTTATATATTTTAGAGGATGTCTTGGAAGGAGTGATCAAATTTGAAGGGTGGGTCTTAATTTCAATTGGAAGGGCATTTATTCTTGGAGCTCTTCAAAGATGAAGGGTAATATAAATAATTGTATTTCAATTGACAAGTTTAGATTAACTAAACCCTTTCACCAAAAATAATGTAAAAATAAAATTGTTCTTTCAATTTTTTTATAATTTTTAACAATTAAGCACCTCTTACTATTTACAGAAAAAAATGATATATTTTCAATAAAATTATTTTGAACACATTAAGTTGTCATATGTTTATCATTAATTTTACATTTCAGTAACATAACAACTATTCTATTGTATTTCTTCAAGTTGGAGCACACTTCATTATACAAAACACTACTTAGACTATGTCATAACAATATTGGGGCATCCATGTGCAATCTAAGCTTGAAAGATGTAAGAATGATAAGGATTGCGCACCTAAGAAAAAATAATATAAAACTCATAAAACATTAAAAAAATTTCCTACATACGAAGCAAGTTATCAAAGCTAGCATAGGGCATCAAATTTTTTTGTTCAACACTTATCGTGAAAGAATAAATGTATGGGATGGAGGGGCAATGGAATCAAGCCTAAGTCAATTGAACCCTTGCAACTCACTGCATGTCCAAGTCTCAACAATCTGCCTTTTAAATTGAACCAAAATACCAAAAGAAGTTTATTAATGGCTAGATTTGAGAAAGTTCTAGGTGTGAGTAATTAAGGGCTTGGGGCTCTAAATTTTTTTGTGTTTTGAGTGAATCGACAGTCACATGTAGGAATTTAAGTTATTTAATGAAAACAATTAATGTGTATACCTCTATGTAACCGTTTTCCATGTTGATGGAGGCCACTACCCTCTTTATTGTCTTACCAAAAGGCATGATAATGAGGAAGAAGACCTAAAATTATGGACCTCACCTTCAAAGAATTCCTTGCAATCACAATAATGAGGAGTGATAAGAAGATCACAACAATCCAAATCTCAGTTGATAGTGTTAATTAAAGACTTATATGGTAAATTTAATATAAGACTTACTTATAGTTGTCTCTTACTCTTTGTGTCCTGACACATTTAATATCTCGTATTATAAGGTGAGGATGTGCATGCATAATAATCCTTAGTTATGACTATGAGATGAGGATTTAAAGGGAAGAGGATGTAAAGAAAGTAATTTTTATATGTATTTTGGTGGCGATGAGGACAAATGTTGTGAGAAACCACAAATGTATGTTGTGAGAAACCACAAATGTTTGGAAGGGCGGAGAGAGATTACATCATGATTATGCCACCCATCAAATTGAAGAATATTCTTGAGCCAACAATTGTTTTTTTTAATTTTATTAATAACCATTGTTTTTTCCATATCGTGTGCCCAACTACACCTTTCTATAGCAATGCATAAATCGACCTCTACATAGTTTGCGATCCTAACTACATGCCATTATTTGTATTTGCATGACATGGGGTGTTGTTTTCCTAACTACATGCCATTATTTGTATTTGCATGACATGGGGTGTTGTTTATAGTTGTCGTGAGTCAAAAAATAAAGTCTTGTAGAGGAGGACCCATCAAATTGACCTTTTGGATTTTAGTTTGACGAAAAATGAGTGGACATTGGTAGCGAGGTACACATATGTAGTAGGAACAAAGTTTACACATATGTAGTAGAAACAAAGTTTTGAGCTCGTTTCTGGCCTAGTACTAGACTATTAGTAGTAGTTTTTGACACATTGTCACACTTTAGATTGAAGCCCCAAGTGACTCGGGAATCACATGGCTAGTGCCTCGTAGTCATCAATGATTACTGGTCATCTTACACAACTAAGCACTCAGTCCATGACATGAGTGAGTGAGTGATTATAATTTATCATATTTCCAATATTTTGAATGATAAGTTGAACTTTATAGCATAGGAATTTCAACATCTTAAGAAATTTATATAGATTGGTAATTTCAAATCTTGTTTTTCTTTTGAAATGTTGATATAAATTATGACCTTCTTAATTGGAAGAGTAAAATTCAGATTTTAAATTTTTTTGAAGAGCAATTTTAACTTTACACTTCTGGGAAGGGCTAGAACCCTTTGGACGCTGCTTGGAAGTTTGAAGTCCTTCCTTTGTGATAATTACGCTCCGCTTCTGCTGTTGACCACCTTTAATGCAAAGCGGACCACCTTTGAATGCAGAGCGAAAGTGAAATAAGACTCCCCATATCAATCCCTGAAATTTCAAAAGGGAAAATTGGCTATTACACTGTTGCGCAACTATAAATACTCAATGCTTTGCTTATATTCATATATGAGAGATAGCAGTCACAGAAAGCTGTGGCCACAATTTCTGTTTACTGTCATACTATTTGTGTTGCTTGAGCTGTCCGATAGGTGGGAAAGAAAAAAAAGAAAAAAACTTCAACATAAATGTTTCATCTTTGTGAGTTTGTTTTCGTTGTGTTATAAACGGGATTGCAAATATTTCTGTTGTTGGTAGTAGAAAATCATATCATGGCTGATCTCGGTTTCTTATCTGGATTTATTGGTGTGGGCATAGAGATGGCTGTCCGCCAAATTCTTGAGCACATTAACATTGCCCTATGTTGCAGGAAAGAATTGTCCAATCTTAAAGATGTTGTAAGGGAAATTGAGCCTATTATCAGGGAGATCCAGCACTACCGTCTGGATTTGAACACTAAGCAGCTGGGAGCTTCATCTGTTAATATATGGCTCAAGAAGTTGGATACGCTTCTCCAACAAGCATCAGCAATAGCACATCGATGCACAAGCACAATCCCGAGGTATGACGTGATTTCTCGTTATAAAACGAGTAGAAAGATTATTCATTTGATTTCAGATATCACACGGCATCTCCAAACTCAGGAGCTCCGAGAGAGACTTGCGCGACTCGAAGAGAATACCTCTTACGCTTTAGCGGCCACTACTTCTGCAACCATCTCCCAATTACCTGATAATTCAAAGGGTTTCTTCATCAACGAACCTCTTATAGTGGGACAACACAATGCTTTTGGAAGACTAGAGAAGTTTGTGATCGAGGCAGAGGCTCGGTCTCCTATTTCGCGCATTGGCGTGCTTGACAAAGGTGGCTCCGGTAAAACTCTCCTACTCAAGACAGTCTTCAATTGCAAGAAGGTGAGGGATTTCTTTTGCGATGGATTATTGCTTTGGCTTACTGTTTCTCAGTCTCCATCTTTTACCACTTTTCGGAATCAACTCGTTTCCCAAATAGCAGTTCCAGATAAAAACATGAATGAAGAAGCTGTAAAAATATGATTGCGTGACAATATGCAGATGATGTCTGGGAGGACGGTGCCAAATTGCTAGAGGAATTGGGTCTACTCAGGCTAACGAACCAACTCCAAAGTTGTTGTGAGTTCAAGGAATCACAAAGCACTGCTAGAGATGGGGGTTAATGCAGATGCGTCCAAATTGATAACAATGGCGGATTTGATCCAAGATGATAGTATGCGGCTGTTTGTTTATCACGCTTTTCCGCATAGTAATGGAAATATGCCAGCAAACATTGAGGAGGGAACGGCGAAGGATTTGTGTGCAAAGTGTGGAGGGCTTCCCTGGCAATCAAAGCAGTAGGGAGAGCAATGTCAGGCATTATTGATGCACAAGAGTGGGACTTGGCAGTCCACAGGCTGTCAAACCCCAACAGCAAAGACCAAGACCATCAAACTATCTATGATTGCTTAAGGTTGAGTTATGATGCACTGGGCAACTACAACGTGAATCTGCAATTGTGCTTTCTCTACTTATGTGCCGCCTTCCCAGAAGACCAAATTATTTATGCAGAGGGCCTCACATGGCTATGGATGGAAGAAGGGCTTCTGCAAGATGATGAGGCTGATCACGACCAATTCGAGATCGGAAGAGTCTACGTCACCATTTTAGCCGATCGTTGTTCGATTGAACCGACTGTAAGAGACATTAGTTGACGTGTATGGTATTTCAGGATGTACGATGTTGTGTTTTGTTGGGTAATATAAATGGTTTAGAATAAAGAATTATGGGGATTTAAGTTGTTTAGTAATATTTTATAATTTTATGATTTTTATGACGTTTATTTATAAAAAAGGTTTTTAACTGTGAAAAATAAGGTCAATATTGAAAGATTGGGAATAAGCTACGGGGTTTTATAGGTATTGAAGGTATAAAAAGGGTTTTTATTAAAAATATAGAATATATAATGAAAATAAGATTTTTTTAATTGGAAATATGTATTGGGAGGGGATTCACAAAAAGATTTTTGTGAATAAATATCATTATCTCATGAACTAGGGGCTATGACATGGTTTCATTCAGTTAAAACAAAACCTGTGATTACTGTAACTTAGATAAGCCCTTGACAACACTGGATGAAAATAAATATTTAGAAAGCACTTGCATTTTGTGTTGAATGGCAACCAGTTGGTTTCGATTCCCGAGTGATTGAGAGCTCCAAAAATTCACACATTGCTGATGAATGGAAACAAAGATTTGAGAGAAATTCCAAGAAGGTGATCCAGAATATGACCTCTCTCAAGGTTCTGGATTTGACTGGGACAGTCCATCCAATCATTTGCCAGAAAGTGTGGGGTGGTTGAAACAACTTGTACGCCTAAGATTAGTAGGTGTGCCAATCAAAAAATTACCAACATCTCTAACAAATCTTGCAACTCTCCAAGTTCTGGATCTTTACCATTCTACCATTACAGAGTTGCCCTCAGTCATTCACAAGTTGAGATCACTAAAGTATTTAAGCCTGGCCAAATGTAATGATTTAAAATGTCTACCGTGTAACATCTCAGCACTTCTTTGCAATACCTTTATATTTGCAGTACCTTTATGTGGACGAAACCTGAAGGGGAAAAGGGTAAAAAAGTGGCTTGCATCGATGATTTAGGGAATTTAACAGGCCTACGAAAGTTAAGCCTAGGAAACAATGGAAAAATTATTAGCGAGGGGACATTCGGTAAGATGGCTCAAATGGAAACAGTGGAATTGGATCTCACCAAAAGACATTAACTTGTCAAAGTTGAAAATATTTTTTTAACAGAGCTTTCACATAGTTAAAATGGAAAGCAAGCTGGGTACATTTCAAATTCTAAACTATCTTAAATTATGGTACTGTCATAAGTTGGAAGAGCTCTCATATGTGCAGAATTTTAAAAGTTTAAAGAAATTAGATATTATAAAGTGCTCCAAGTTAAAGAGAATTTCTAAGAAATTTGGTGAACTTGGGGCATTTCCCAGGTTGGAAATACTTTCACTGGTTGAACTGAATGAATTAGAGGAATTGTAGAAGAAGCCGTAATGCCTATGCTGAGGATAATTAGCATTATGTTGTGTGAAGCATTAATTATGTTGCCAAACATTATTTTAATTTCATAACTCTAGAGAGTAAGAGTGTATGGTTGTTGAATAGTATTAGAAACCCTTGAGAGGGAAAACACAAAAACAGAGGTTACAACAATGTCCTTTGTAAGTACAAAAAAGCATCTACAAAGATACGGGAAAGCAAATGATTCTAAATGATTCTAAATATTTTAAATGATTCTAAATATTTTAGATCTAGAGAGAGTCAAGGCCATCCTAAACATCAGCATTCCCAGAAACAAAAAAGAAATTCAATCCTTTGTTGGAAAAATCATTTTTTAAAGATGGTTTATTCCAAATTTTACAGAAATAGTAAAGCATATCACTCAGATGCTTAAAAAGGATAGGGAGGTTAAGTGGTCTAACCAGGCTAAACAAGCATTTGAAGCCATAAAGCAAGCATTGGTGGAAGCCCCAGTGTTGATTGCTCCTGATTATACAAAAGATTTCGCAATATTCTTGTTTGCATCAGAAGACACTATTGCTGCTGTATTGTTACAAAAGAATTCTGATAATTTGGAACAGCCAATTTCATTCTTCAGTAAAACATTAAGAGACTCTGAGCTGAAGTATAATATAATGGAAAAGCAGGCATATGCCTTAGTTAAAGCTCTTAAATTCTTTAGAATATATGTTTTACATTCTAAGGTTGTGGCTTATGTCCCAAATGCAGCAGTCAAGGAGATACTAGTACAGCCTGACAGCGAAGGAAAGAGAGGCAGATGGATAGCTAAGGTCATGGAATATGACATAGAAATTAAGCCAACAAAGTTGGTAAAAGGACAAGGACTAGCTAAACTTCTCACAGAGTCAAATTGTCAGGTTTTAAATCTTCATGTCATGGCAGAATAGTCAGAGCAGATTATGACAGCAGAGCACAGTAAAGAGCAGGTTTATAAAAGGTATGCTGAATCTGACTCGTATAAAGATGTTGTGTATTTCCTTTTCTATTTACAGTGCCCTCTTGAATTGAACAGGAGTGAATGTAGATCCTTGAAACTAAAGGCCATGAAGTATGTTTTAATGGATCAGATTTTGTATTGGAAGGATCCAGGAGGAATACTGATGAAATGTTTGGAGAAATATGAAGTTGATGCTATGATTGCAGAGTTGCATAGTGGAGTTTGTGGAGGAAATAAGTATTGGAAGGCAACTGCCTTCAAAATCTTGAGAGCAGGATACTACTGGCCTACCCTGTTTTCAGATGTATATCATTAGGTTAGATCGTGTATCGAATGTCAAAAATTTGCAGGTAAGCAAAAGCTTCAGTCCTTACCTCTAAAACCTATTTCTGTGAATGGTCCATTTCAGCAGTGGGGATTAGACTTTATTGGTGAAATTCATCCTCCCTCCAGTGGACAGCATAAATGGATCTTGATTGCTACTGATTTTTTCACAAAATGGGTGGAAGCAGTTCCAACAAGGAGAGCAACAGAACAGGTTATAATTACTTTCCTTCAAGAAAACATTCTGAGTAGGTTTGGATGCCCTAGAAAACTAGTCACTGATAATGCCCCTGCTTTCAAATAAAAAAAGATGGTGAATTTTTGTCAAGAAAACAACATTAGCCTTAAACAGTCCACACCATACTATCCACAAGGAAATGGATTAGCAGAATCTAGCAACAAAAACATTGTAAGCAGTATCAAGAAAATGTTGTTTGAGAACAAACGAAGTTGGGACAACAAACTAAAATTCGCTCTCTGGGCTGATA
This sequence comes from Pseudotsuga menziesii, assembly GCA_001517045.1. NCBI lineage: Eukaryota > Viridiplantae > Streptophyta > Pinopsida > Pinales > Pinaceae > Pseudotsuga > Pseudotsuga menziesii. Next base: position 166,870 of record LPNX010478151.1, on the reverse strand, counting down.
GAGTAACAATTAAAAAATCAATTGGGACATCCCCTTTCCAACTGGTTTATGGGATTGATGCTGTTTTCCCTGTTCAATTAGTGACCCCAGTCATTAAGTTTCTGCAGGAAATTGAAGAAGAGCCAGATGATATCAGGAGAAGAATGTTCCAGATAGTGCAGTTGCAACAGGAGAGGGAAGCCATCAAAGACACAGCTGAGAAACATCAAAGAAGAATGAAAGACAGCTTTGATAAAAAAGTTAAAAAAAAGATGTTTACAGTCGGTGATCTTGTGCTCAGATGGGATGCAAGAAAAGATGAAAAAGGTAAGCATGGGAAGTTTGACAACTTATGGATAGGGCCTTTTTCAATCATAAAGATCCTTGGAAATAATACTTTTGTCTTACAAAATCTAAAGGGTGAAGAGATTGCAGGTCCAATCAATGGACGTTTCTTAAAACATTTTTACACATATTGAAAGACAAGGTGTTATTGTACATAGTCACTGTATATATCATTTTACTGTAAATAAGACTCCATCCCAATAAGACAGAAGTGACCTTAGCAGACTTTTGAAGGCACTGGTCAGCATGTTCTCAAAGTTTCTCAGGAAAACTTTGTCCCCAGACGGAGCCAGATGTCATCTCTAAGGTTGTTTCACCTGTTTATTTTTAAATTTTTTATTATGCTTTGTTTTTATTGTTTTAATTTGGTTTTGTTTTATACTTTATGATTGATTGATCGCTATTACGGTTTTTTTTATTACCTAAAATCATCAAAATCTTCATTCATAAGCCATGAGCCCATGTATGTGCAAGATAATGTATGTTATATGGTGAATTCTTATAGCTGGCAGCATTTATCCAAACTGGCAACATATCATGAACTGGCAGCATTTTAATTTCTGATGGCAGACTGTCAAAATGGTATTTCATTGAAAAGTTTATTATTTATTAATATCATGGAATATAAAATGATAATAAGCTTTTATCATATTCATAATTATGGAGCATTCGGTATGGACATGTTTTAAACAAAATGCACCCCTCTCCACGAAATGATGAGTTGTATGGTGGTATTTCTGGAAGGGTACACATGTGTCATTTCAAAATTTGAACAGTTCATGTAATGAGTGCTAGCATTGATCGTGGCCAAATCAACTTAATGCACATTTTTTCCCAAAATTTCTCTCATTATTCTGCTGGTTAATTGAAGAGGGGTATTCGCAGGCCTGTTGGAATATTGTCCATCTCCATTGGTGACGAGCAGCATTATGTAGGGTTTTAGTGGCTAGGGTTTGTTTTCAAACTCAATAGATTTTGTTGCAAGGTTTGGAGTACAGTGTATATACTTCCTTGCATTTCAAAACACGTAGATACAACACAGATTTTCATGTTCAGAGCCGTATAGGATGAAGGCCTCTTAGATTTGCATTACTAACCGAGGCTTGAGGAGGCTCAGGGGTAAGACCTATGAACCTTTTTGGTTGTATTTTTACTGTCGTCTTCATTCAGTCAAGCCTGTAAATCAATCAAATTAGAACCACCATAGGCATAGGTGCATTATTCACAGGCTAGATGCTAGCATTAAGTGAAGACTTACCACAGAGGTAAATGCAACAAAGTGTGTGTGTTTTTGTCTGAGATTTAAAGCCCAGTCGGTCCACACAGCAGAGTTGAAATTCCTTTAGGGCTTCAAATGTCGAAGGCAGTCGGTGAGGAAGAATCAGAGGTTATAGTCAAAAGAAAACCTGGTGGTTTCATCTGCAGGCTAGAACCAAGTAATACAGACTGGATAAAACAATTTCCCAGGTCTGCCAAGCTTATGCAGAAGTCTGGATGGTTCAATTTTTGTGAAAAACTGCAGGGTTACCATTCACAAATGACCATGCTATTTATTGAAAATTACAGAGATGAGAGGGTTCAGTTGCAAATCCTAACTGTTAGAGTCGATGAGGACTCTGTTGCTGAGGCCATAGGTGTTCCTGCACAAGGTGAAAAATGGTTTAAACAGCAATATTTTAAAGAAGACTTCAGTGAATTCTTGATCCCAGGAGATGAAAAGCTTGATTGGAAAAATGGGGTGCATGTTAGTAAGATGAAACCAGGTTGGAGGATCCCACTGGAGATGATACAAAATTATATCACCTGTGATGGAAAATATGATAGAATACTAAAATTCCATCTAAAATTGTTAATGCATATTAATGGAAATACACACGTAAATCTCCCGTTTTACTTACTAAAAAGTCTCCAAAAGATGATAGCCAAAGTTCAAGGTCATCCTCACCATACAGCCCGCTCTGTTTATCACCAAGGATTGATCAAATTGTTGATTCTAACTTAGTTACAGAGGGAGAAAAGAACATGGGAATCCCTGCTAACAGAGCTAGGGTTTAGGGACAACCCTAAGGAGAAAGGTAAAAAAATGTTGGATGATGCTAACCAGCAAGAAACAAGCCCTAAAAAGACAGTTCAGGAGGTTGAGAGTGAAGAAAAGAATGTTGCCGATAAGCCTATCCAAAAAAGCTTGAGCCCTAAAATAGCCTACACAGATAAAAACCCAAAGAAGCTCAGTAATATGCTGAAAAGCATAACTTCAAAAAATAAGATTTGTAAACAGTTATGCAGAGTAGAGAAGCCAAGAACCAGACTGAGGAAAAAGATGCAGATTGAGGGAAGAACAACACAGGAAGATGACAGGGATGTTGTAGTAATAGAAGATGCTAGTAGTGAGGGAACAGTACATACAGCAAGGGACCAGTACTGTGAAGATATGGAAAAATTTATAGATATACAGAGTGTAGGAGGCTCCATACCAACAGTCTTTTGTACAGACAAGCAAGACAATCTTAATGAAGGTTCAGTATAAAAAAGTTTACATGAAGAAGGAAGCCACATAAGAGAAGAAGATTTGGAAATCTCCCCAGACCTAAGACAATGTAAGAGGTCTCTGCAAACCTATAAAGAACAAACAAGGTACTTGCAAGACATAAATGAGAAACTGATGGTGGCTAACAAAAGACTCCGTGAGGACATGGAGGATAAAGAAGCAGAATACCAAAAGCTGCTGGTGATTTCCAAGGATATTCTCAGGGAGAAGCGAGCCATTAGAGAGAATTTGAGGTCAAAAATGGGCCTCCTAAGAGATGTACTACAAAAATATAAGATATATTAAAATATTATGAGTTAGGGGTTTTATGGGGTAGGCATATATGACAACTCACCTCCTACACTACTTTTTATGCACAATATAAATAACCATGGTTGAGTTACTTTTCTAAATTGACTATAAATAAAATTAATAAAATAACTCTACAATGGTGTGACTAAGATTCATTGTAAATTCCCAAAAATTTATTGTCCTTTAGCATTTATTTGTCTTGAACTTGTAAATAAAATTAAACAAAAATGAATTTAATTTATATGCATAACTAACATATTTTTTTCATATAAATATCATTCATGAATTTAATTTATTTTAAAAGTACAGGATTATATATATATATATTAGTTTGACATTATGATATTAAATACAATTGAGTGAATATATAATTTAAAATTAAAAAAATGTGAAAAGACATTTTTATGGATTATGAGTACTTTACTTGAAAATGACAATAATATTATTTTATGAGAAAGTGAATTGTGAGTACTTTATTTGAAAATAAGAATAATATTATTTTATGAGAAAGTGTGAAATGACTTTTATTATGAGTACTTCACTTTATGACTTAAAAGTACTTGTACCACTACCTTGGTTAACTATGGGTTTTCATCCACCATAGAAAATGTGACAAATAAGCATTCTTAATTCATGCAATGCCACCTCAACCATGGGGGATGATGTCATCTACTAGAATGTAATTGGTTGATTTTTATAGTACATTTTGGTCCTTTTGAGGCCCAATTTTGACCTCAAATTCTCTCTAATGCATTCAAAGACGGCTGGAACAAGTCAAAGCCCAGAACAAGGAAAAGGATAAAGATGTTGAATTTGCTAGACTTCAGAAGCGTTCACAGGTTCTTAGTGACCTAGCTACACTAGCAGAGGCTTCTAGAAGCCTTTAGGAGTTAGATTGTTATTTGATTTTGAACTTATGTTGTTCCTTTTGACACATGTATGACACTTGTAGTATTATACTTTTTAAAGGGATTAACTTCCCAATTTTGGAGGAGGTTCGATCCTTGAATATAGGATCTTATAGTTAGTTTATGGATAAGATATTTTGTATAAGAGGGAGGTCTCGAGCAGGGACTAGAGGTTGGTAGTTTTGGAGTTATGTATGCCCAGCTTTGAAGCACTGTCTGTGTAGCATAAACATTCTACAACTTCAGTAACAGGTTCTAGTTTTGAATGAACATGATGATGATTTGCCTTTGTGTTATATGAATTGTATTTCTGATAATTTTATTATGCACATGGTCCATTACATCCTATTGTATTAATTCTTATTGTGAAGTACAATTATCCTTATATTTTCTAGAAACAGAGGCAGTTTCACTTCTTGATTTTATGATCATAGTAACCTTAATATTGAGTTTTGTGTTTGATTTTATGTTATACAGCATCTGTTTGATTTTTCCTGTAACTCTGATTGCACACCAACCTATCTCTTTAATAGTGTTATGTTTTTCTTATAGATCTTTATATACCAGTATATTTCAGTGATGATTGTGTGATCTGTACAAAACAGCCTTGATTTCATACTAGTCCAGTTTTTTCAATGATTGGTTAATTTTATTCACATCCTTCATGTTATACCAGCTTGTTATATTGATAGTGGTGTAACTTTTCCCATAGCTTTGATTGTATATCAGTTTGATTCTCAGTTTGATTTTATTGATTTGTATATTTGAGAACAAGATTTCCTTAAGCTTGAACCCCCCGTAGTCTAGGTTCAACTTTAGGGATACCATAATCAATATTTATAATTTATGTTTTTATTGTCACTTATATATAATTTTTAACATGTATATATGATTTATAATTTTATGTTTATTATCAATATTTTATAATGAGAAATTAAAAATATTATATTTTATTTAAAAATATTAAAAATTTAATATATTAATTACACTCTCCAAATTTTTAATTTTAATAATTTTAAATTAATTTTTAATAAAAAGTTATTATATTGAATAATTTTGTTAATATTTTAATAAATTTAATTTTAATAAACTTAAATCAACCATATAAAAATTATTCTATTACAAATAAATAGAATGCTTCTAATTATTTCCATTCAATTCAACAATACAATATAATGGAACAATCAATTGTGTTTTCAACAAATATTTAATGTTTATAATGTGTTTAAAAGTATTGGTGAACAATAAAATGAAGTAAGCAAAAGAAATAAAAATATTAATATTATATCTTTTTAAATTTTAAAGTATAATATAAAATCGTTTATAAAGACCGGAGTTTGTTAGATAAAACAAAAAAATAAGGAGCTTTTACAAAGGTGCTAAGCTCTTTCTCGACAAAGGAGGGGAAGGGTAAAGCCGAGAAGGGAAAATGCCATTTTACGGGGAGTGAAAGTGAGGTTACCGAGAAAGGAGTTTATAAAGACCGGAGTTTGTTCTGATAAAACTAAAAATCAAGCTATCAAATTATGTCGCCACACAGAGGAGCTCTGAGGTTAAAAGGGTGATCATACTAGATTAATCCATATTGGTTTCATATTGGCACAAATTAATTTAGCTAACTGGTAGTCTATTAAATCAATAGAAAGTATTACCAATCCTTTTTACAAAATCTCTTTGTTCATTTAAAGATATTAGTTTTTTTTTAACCTTGCTTTACCTTAATTGTTATTTTAACAAAAAAATATTTTGAAAAACCTATATACATATATTAAATTTTAAATTTTAAAGTATGATTTAAAATTGTTTGTGAATACTTACGAGTTTGTTTTTCTTGATATAAGATTCAACAACCTAAGACTCACAAGCATGTGGTAAGGGTGGAGGAATTTTAACTCATATTTAAGGATTGATCACTAAATTATAATAATTTTTATCATTTTCCAAAAAATTATAAAATATTTTTATTATAAAGATACATTTCATGATTCTCAAGTGTTATATAAAAAATTTAAAAACAAAAAAAATTTGCAAAGATATTCAAGTCAGTTTTACAATTTTATCTTCCAAAGACTTTATAATTGGGTTGAGCACATTATACATATTATGGATATTGTAAAGAAAATATATGACAACTATTAGTTTTAGAAATGAAATAAGTTAATCATTTTGACACCCAATCAAAACCCAAGGTTAAGCACATTATCCATATTATGGATCTTCTTAACAAAGGTTATGACAAATATTAGTTTTAAAAAAGAAATAAGTTAATCATTTGATCATTTTGACATTCCTTTGAATCTATGTTTTGCAATCAAAATTACTATCTTAAAAACTAAAAAAGTCAGAACCATAAAACAAATGAAAGAATCAACTTACTCCCAAAACTTTATTTTAGCATTTATAATTTATATGATAAAAAGGTATGCATCACTATATACCCTATTCCCTTCTCTCTCCATTGTTTTGTATGTTTCATTTCTCAAGTAAGGAAGCCATATGGGCACGATATGGACACCAATACTAATATATACGTATTGATCAGATTAGTTAAGGAAATGGCATATTTATACCATCACTAATGATGTAAACCTTTAATATAAGAGAAATGGTATTGATGTCCACCACATTATCCATTTCAACAAGCGTTTATCCAAGTACTATGAGTACTTTATGTATTATACATTGTGAAGACAAAAAAAAATACGCTCTGCAAATGTTCTGCATAGGTAATTGAAGTCCAACGATCTTTTACTGCATGCAAATTCTATTATCTAAAGATATATGCAACATATGTAGCTAACCACAGGTTATATGGACTCATCAAATTACACTATGAATATTGATAAGTGGTCAATTGGTTTTATTTTCATAGAAATGATGAAAATACATGAGTTGTCATCTTGACATAATGTACAAAAAGCTTTTAACAAATTGAAATATTTCATGTGCTTCTATGATGGTTACAAGTTCACATACTTTAATTGGTTCGTGGGTATTGTTAATCTTTCACTGGCCATAAAATATAATATCAGAGAGTCATTTTTGGGGCCACATGATCTTTAATGATCAATTGTCTACAAAGCTTTTGATCTTGGATCTTGTTGAGTATGATTACACTTTTTTGTTTCACTATTTTTTTGGTCCTCCATCATCGCATCATGGTAATGATAAAATAAAATATGAACATTTTTAATGAGTTAAGGATTATTTGGATTAGTATGCAAACATAAAACCCTTATTCTTCCTAATGGATCATGAGCATTAGCTACGCTTTGGCACACTAGTCGAGGCTTACTTTGGATTTGAAGTAACAAATATTTTGACAACTCCTTCAATATCCAAGATAGTCATTTACTCAAAGAGAATCCATCATGAATAATTATATTAGCAATTGAACTAAAGCATGTTATTTTTTCAAACTACTTAGTTTGTTTTTTGCAATATATTAAAATTGCAATAAAGTTTAGTTTGTTTTTTTGCACTATATTAAAATTGCAATAAAGTTTAGTTTGTTTTTTTGCACTATATTAAAATTGCAATAAAGTTTAGGTACAACTTTTTAGTACTTAGTTCCTTTTTGCATATAGCATCTTTGAAGATTTCATTGAGATTTTATGTCTAATAGAGTTACGAGCTCAAATTCTTATTTTTTCTAACTTGGTGGTATAAAATAATGTAACACATGCAAGCAATATTATTTTTTTAATTTTGGGAAAGAGCTTATTGATCACTATTTCAGTGGATTCAAATTTAGAATTTTTTTTTAGAAAATGCCAAAAGCTTTTATATGTAGAATTGTTTTTAGAAAATGCCAAAAGCTCTTATAATATAAATTATTATATAAAAATAGATTCTTGTCACATAGGATTATAGAAGTTTTTAAATAATTTGAAATGGCTCCAAAGTTTTGGATAGAAGATCAGTTTAATAAGGCCAAAATATAGTAACATATTATTATCATGGGGTAAGTGATATGTTGAAAAAAAGACCATATTGGTGAAGAAAGTAAAATCAATCTCAATGAAGAATGATCTTACAATGATTCATTTTCGACCTCAACATGACAAGAATTATCATGGGTATGAATTAAAACATGACACCACTTACATGGAATAATTATATGTTTCACTTAAATTATATATAAACATATCATTAGAGGAAATTTGGGGTCTAAAATGGGCCTTATAAGAAAATGTGCCAACAGTAAATTTTGTGAGTTGGAATTCAAGAACCAATAGAATTTCAATAAAATGAGTCAACCATAATGGTTGAATTGACATATTTGTCATAAAAGAAAACTACTTTTTTTGTTCGTATTTTCAACATATCTCCCTTTGTTTTTACTCAAATTTCAAGCAGGAGAGCTCGTTGGATGCGGAATTTAATTCTGCATCCAACGAGTACCCACTCTGCATACTTTTGATGGACCCCGCTATCCCCAAAACAATAAATACCTAAAAAAACTTGATGATGACATCATCATAACGTTTTTTCAGGTATTTCTTGTTTTGGGGGTATCATCATCACGTTTTTTCAGGTATTTCTTGTTTTGGGGGTATCATCATCATGTTTTTTCAGGTATTTCTTGTTTTTGGGGTAGCGGGGTCCGTAAAAAATATGCAGTGTGGGTACTCGTTGGATGCATAAAATTCCGTATCCAATGAGCTTTCCTGCTCATAATTTGAGTAAAAACACAGAGAGATATGTTGAAAATACGAACACAAAAAGTAGTTTTTTTCATTCTTCCTCAAAAATTAATAACTATTATTTTATTATTTTAACTATTATTTTATTATTTTCCTTAAGAGGCCCATTTTAGACCTCAAATTTCCTCTAATGTGTTGTATGTTTTCCATAGGCACCTGGGAAATCATGTATAAGAAAAATATGTTGATATAAATGATGAAGCTTGGCATTGATGTGGCAATGTACAGTTGACCTATAAGAACAACAAGGAATTTATTTTGAAATAATTTATTTATTGGTTGCAAGGAATATTTCTCTAAAGGGTCTTACTTAGGAAAGATACCTATAATGATCTTCATTACTAGAAGTACAAAGAAGGATTTACATTTATTGTTGACATGGATATTGGTTGTTATTGATATCAGTTATTAGGACTGGTTGTCTATTAATTTAGTAGGGTTAACAACATCTTGTGAAGAGATTATCACCCCAATGAAAAGGCCTCTTTAAGAAGAAAATAACAAGATCGGATGATCTAGAAACGTTTGTTTATATCAAATGGAGTAAAAAAAAATTGTTTGAGGATTTGACTTTAAGTTTTCTACTAAAGAAAACCATGTGTGTGTGTGTGTTTGTGGGGAGGAGTCCTTTAAAGATGCATTAGTACATTGCCAAATAAAACTAAAGTGAAATTAAGACACCATTAGAGGTACCTCCACAACTAATTTTAAAATCAATGATAGGAAATTGAATAAGATTTCGTAATTAAAAAAAAACTGGGTTATTTCTATAACCATTTAAAATTTATATTTTCTATAAGTGGCTCTTTAAAATTTGAACAAATTATAATGTGTGTGTGTATGTGCACGCATGTGCAACACTTTATTAACTTATTTATATTTATTCTGAATAAAAGATGGTAGACATCTGGTTGTAGTTCAATTGTATTTTTTTAAATTATGTTGTTCTTAAATTTTTTTTATAAATTTTTAAAGTAAAAAAATCCCTTAAACTAATATGGCATGTGATATGCATCCCTTTAGGGACATAACTTAATGGAAATGGTGATTTTTTTATATCAATTTGAAGAGTTGTTTTTCCACTAGTGCACCATATAATTGTTTTGCGAAATAGTGAAGTTAATCAAGAGTTATAGAAGAAACAATGGAGCATTGTATATTAGAATCATGGCATGTGTCACTTGATATTTAAAAAATAAATACAACATTTTTACAAAAAAGTTATATATTTGAAATCTATAAATTCTATTATAATGATATTATTCATTTTTTCAAAAAACATAATTATGTTATGCATAGCTAAAATCACCGCTGAAATCAAGCAATTGACAAAGTCCTAGATAAATTGACTCGTAGAAAGGGAATTTTGAATTTAAATAACACATGCATTATAATGTTAAACCTCAAACATTGGAGTTAAGATATAGTAACAATTCATTGTGTGTAACCCAACTAAAATAAGAAAACCCATTGACTAGTAAATAATCAACATTAAAATTGTACATATTTTGAGAACCCTTAAAATGATTTATTTACAATCATTTGTTCTATTTAAAATCTTACACCAATTTATATAAGAGACTCAAAGCATCCCTAAATTACATATGAGCATAAATGATATTACATCAACCACCAACTTCCTTTTCTTATTCACTAATAGAATACTCAAAAATATTCAATTACACTATTTTGTCTTAATTTAAGATTAGAATCATTTTGATACATATTAATCTTCAAACATTATATATATATATATATATGAACTAATAAATAATCATATGAAAATTGTACATATATCAAGAACCCAAACCTTTAAAATGATTTCTCTACACTCTCTTGTTCTATTTAGAATCTTGCACCAACCTATATAAGAGACTCGAAGTAACCCTAAATCACCTATGAATGATGATTTTTTATGCATATTAAACTTCAAATATATATATATATATATATAAGAAATAATCATCATGAAAATTGTACATATATCGAGAACCCAAACCCTTAAAATGATTTCTCTACATTCTTATTCTATTTCGAGTCTTGCACCAACCTATATAAGAGACTCGAAATAACCCCAAATCACATATGAATGAATGATGCAACCCCGTTAACATTATCTATATGTAGCTTTGTTCCCAATCATGAATTATTACACAATATACTTGTTATCCACAAATTTTGCACTTAGTTGGATTACTTGAGGAGCCGCCGGTTGACAGACATGTTCAATGTCTGATTCCAGTGTATCAGTTGATCCGTCTGCTTGTCTAACCAATATTGGCTAGTCACATTTTTATTTGAATAATTTTGACCATGGCCCCGTGGGATTTGTAATAAAATGTGCTAGTAGGATATTTTTCAGTGGTTCAGTCTCCTGAGACGTAGAATCTCAAATAGGGTATTCCAGGGATTTTTTTGCCTCTGACAATTATGCTTTGCCTTCAGCCGAGTATAATTGACGAGGTTTTCTCCCGCTTTCTCCAAAGCTGGAATGCTCGATGTTGAATTTTTGGCCTTGGGGGGTTATTAGAGCCCAACTGAGTGTTATAAGCCTACTAGACATTATTTAGATAGACCATGGTCATGTCCTAAGTCATCTGGACACATAAAAAAATTTCGAAAAAATCTTTTTCGAACAGTGAATTTTTTTATTTTTATTTTTTTAATTTTTAATTACTTTTCCTAAGTTTTTTGGGTCAATTTTTCCATAAATTAAATGGAAAAAACCCTTTTGTGGTAAGTCGGTCATCCGGACTCTGAATTCAGTGATTGATGGCTCTAACTTCAAGCCAAAAATCATTCTTGATCAGCCAGCCAGTCAAAACCAACTTTCAGATCAACAACCGGACACATAATGCCTTTTTTCTCAAAAAAACCTGTTTTGAGTAAAGAAATGAATTTTTATTAAAAAAATGATTATTTTGGAGAAAAATAAAACTCTCCAAATTAATCCAAATTCAGTAAAATAAAAGGCTAAATGACATCTCATGGAGCACTTATGATGATTGGAGTTATCATAACTCAGCTTCAATCATCATTAAGAGAGCAATTAATTTATTATCAGTTAGCAGACATGTCATCTCCAGCTAAAGATGAAATGGAGAGCTCTCATTGGTGCGGTGATTTGATCGAGGTGAAGACTAAAGCTTACACCATCAGTAGGCTTTCCAGACCTAACAAAGTAAGTTTCTAGACCTAACAGGCAGTTTTCCCATGCAATAGAGTGCCTCCTTCAGCAGCTCACGCCCCTCTCTCTCATGAGGGCGCCTTCCACATGTGTGGGTGGATTTCAGTGTTTAGGGTTGGAGTGGGGGCACCTTGCCTAGGTGGAGGCCTCCCCTCACTCCCGGTTCTTCGATTTAGGTTTGGACCTCTGTTTGGTGGCCAAGCTGGTTAGGGTTTGAGGTTTGGTTTTAGGGTTTTAGCACTCTCTCATTGTATAAATAAAGGCTCTTTCAGCTCTATCAGGGTGGATGATTGATGTAAAGAACCTTTGGTAAAATATTGTAATGTTTGTTGCTCATATGCAACCTATTTTGTAATAAAGAAAGGCATTGGAGGATCATGCTGTGTGGATCCTGGGTGCATATGTTCCTGCTAATGAGGTGAAATTGTTCTAGTTTCTTTACTTTTGATAATGTGTGGGTATTAATACATGCTTTAGAGGGCTTCTATAAGCACGTAGGAATATGTATTTGTAGCTTCAAGTTATCTATTTATTTCATTTACTTTCAAAACCCTCAAAGAGTATTGTTTTATTCAGTTGTATTTCATGCTTTTGAGATTTGATTAGTTAATAATACATGTTTTAACCCCCATGTTGCCAAGTGTATAAGATTGTTTTGCAGATCACTTCATTGTACCAAGTAAGAGGCTGAGCTAAGTTGCATCTACTCTTCTTGGAGCAAAGCATATGTACCTAGCAGCTGCATGCCGTTGGGATCCAAAGTGATTTCAGATATTCAAGATCCAAGTGGTTCATCTTCTCCATTCACCCTAAAGCCAAATTTTCTCTTTAGTTTACTTTGTTGCAAACAATATCTTGATCTATAAAGTAAATCTTTTCCATTTCTAGATCTAGGAAGTTTTCTTTCTCTTAGATCTAGTTGGTATTTGAAGCAGCACAAGGTTCATATATTTTGCTCAAATGCTAGGTGTATTTTTGTAGTATATTCTATTGTTTAACCCATCATTTTGCGGGTAAATAGCTCGCTGATTTTTTCTCTCTCCATGATAGGTTAAGCGGGAAAACTTGCAAAAAACTAAGGAATTAAGCTGCAAAAAACTTCCCATTGTCCCTCTTCTTAAAATCCCTTTTCTACCGATCGCTTTGCTTTGTTTATTTTACCTCTTCTTCATCACTGCCCTATTAGTACCTTATTTACCATCCATTTTTCTCTTTTTGGACAACCCTAGTGTGCCCTAGCTTTCTTCCCTTTTTCGCCTCCTTTTTCCCTAGTTTTTGGGCTTCCTTTAACTTTGTTTTTGGCCATTTCTTTTACTTTTTGTTCGCTGTCCCGTTTTGCATTTTTTACGACAGCCACTTATTTCCTCTTTCGCTGTCCCGTTTTCTTTAATTTTGTTCATCCCTTAGCTTCTTAGTTGGATGCCCTATTCTCCCCTTTCTTTGGTTTTGATTCTTGCTGAGTTTGTTTGCCTTCCTTCTCTCATCTTCTTTTGTTTCAACCCTCTTTCCTTTGCTCCTTTTTACTCTCTTCAAACTTCTTTCCTTTTCCCTTTTCACAGGTTTTCGGAAAGATCTCAAAAGTAAAAAATAAAAGGCACTCTCCTTTTTATAGGTTATAATATTTGTAGAGTTACTTTGCCTTTATTTGAAAAGTCCTTTCAAGGATCAAAATCCTTAAGGCACATTGTATAAAGTTTAATAAAAGATCTTTGTTTGAGTGGAGTTTTTAAGTCCCCACTCTCATCCTCCCCCATTTGGGGAGACTTGTGTTATGTGTATGCTTTGATTAGTGCTAGTTTTCATCATTCATTACATCTCATGCTTAGATCATTAATTGTTAATTCATCACTTCTAAGTTGATTACTCAGTTTTATTGTTTATCTTTCTAAGTTAATCAACTACTCAAATCTCTTGAATCTCATCATAAGGTGGATCAAGAGTGCTCTATATCGGAGAGTTTAAGAAACTAATATCATCTTGTGCTTGTTTAATCAATTAATAATCTATAAGTAAGACTCTTGAACTTGCAAAAATACAAGTCAAGAGCACTCTCTATCGGAGAGCATTTTATATTTGCATAATCCCTGCATTAGCTTCATATAGATTAGCTAAGTCTCTTGAACCACGGTTATAAGACGAGGTCAAGAGCGCTCTCTGTCGGAGAGTTTTAATTAATTAACTTAATAAAATTCACAACTCACACCTCTTTAATTAATTAACCCCTCCCTCCTTGCCGAAGTATGCTCTGACCGATCTTAGATTGGAATACCCAGAAACGACATTGGATCTCCAAACCCCACAAGAGGAACTTAACTAAAACTTTTCCCCATAACCAACGCATCGGCGTTGTTCGATAAATACCGAGGCATGTGGGCAAATTCCAAGTGTGGGCACCAGGCTACCCAATCTAGGCACTGGTAGTTAAGTTATTGAACACTTACCTTTGACCCTAGACAGGTCTGTCATGTCTTCGAACGAAGCCACTGAAGGTATTACCGGTTAGGACATCCAACTACCATAAGTGAAGATCATAAGTAAAAACTCTTAAAACTTACCAAGAGCACTTGCAAAACCTAACATTCACTGGCATATTTTGAGATTCACATATTTACACTTGAAGCATCTCTGATAAGTTGACTCCATAGGCACTGGTCCTATATTTTACGCATTGTTGATAATATGGGCCATTTGTCTATCGAATGTTTGATTATAAATCATATCTGTGAATGCTTTATCTATTTCGTGAAGTTCTCAAATATTTGTCTATCTTTCAATTCCGGTGATAGCAACGTGGATTGCTTTGTCTTGTGTTCAATTAATCACATTAATCATCTTAAATCACAAATAACTCCTAAACAACATCCATCCGCATCCGAAACATCTAAAAATTAACTTAAACATTGAGCCATAGAAAACTCTTTTTTAGGGACTACTCCCCTTGGCTTCGTTAGGAGTTAGCCTAAACGGAGGAGCTAGGAGTAGGCGACAGTACCTAGCTTTGTGCTTGCCCCCAAGGTCACACCTCTCCCACTTTCTCAAGTGAGGAGACAGCTTTTGGAAGAATTCTGTTGCTGGTGTGCAATCGGTGGACAACATCTTTTGGCGCCGTTGCCGGGGACAAATCTTTTTGTTCCTGGACGATCTTTGTTTCTTTTAATTTTTTAACTTTTTATCCTTTTTGGTAGATTTTTGAGTTCAATCACTCTCTAAAATTAGACTTAAATCCACCTGGCAAATCCACTGGCAGTTAACACCTCAAGGTATTCTACTAGAAGAAACTCTGTAGGTTTGGTCGATTTCATCCCTGACCCCGAAAAGGTCTTAAGGAGGAGATTAAACAAAGTATCTTCTTGCAGGATCCTTGCAGAACTTGGATCTGAGTCTGTTAAGACATTCATCTTTTATTTCTAGAAAACTTAGAAAATTTGCAAAATAATAACTGTTTCCTTAATCCAATGGGTGAGTTTTTTACTCAACTTAACTTTGTTCAGATAGCAGATCATCCTCATGATATCCTTGACAAGGCTATCGATAAGATTACGACATATAATGGCACTGATGCCTCCCTCTCTGCTGAGCAGCATATCAGGAATTTCACCAAACATTGTGGTGCCCATGTCAGGGGTACTGATAGGCATGAAGATGTTTACATGACCTTGTTTGCCTTGTCTTTGGATGGCAAGGCTAGCAACTGGTACGATAATTTGCTAGACAATTCTTTCACCACCTTAGCAGACTTCAAGGCTGCTTTCCTTGGAATGTTTGGCAGCAGAAAGGAGCCTAGACATCTAGTAGCAGCTTTGACCAGCATTAAAAAGTCTGAAACAGAAACCATGGATGAGTTCAACAATAGGTTCTCAGAGTTGTCAAATTCCATCTCTGCCACTCATGCTCCTCATGCAGCTTCCACTTTGGATTATTACATTGAAGCATTAAGTGGCAAGATCCAATACCAGATCAGAGATAAGGAGCCAACTACTTTACTTCTAGCTCAGGGTTTGGCCGTCAAAATTGATAAGAATATGTAGTCATCTGGTGAATCTAACCTCCAGGGTTATTCAAGAGCTTCAACTCCTTTGAAAATTAGTGAAACTAAAGAAAAGGATACTTTATCAGCTATGAAGGATGCCTATGAAAAACAGATGATTGAAATGAAAAGAGAGATGAAGAAAAATATGGAGGAAGCAGAACAGAAACACTTAGCATGGTTGAAGGAGATTCAAAATAAGGTGATAACAATGGAAAGAACTCAAACTCAACCTGCTCCTAGAACCTTTCCTACCAAGCCAACTTGGCAAAGAAATCCTCCCAACCATGAGTAGAGGCCTCCTCATTAGCTAGAGGCCACTAACATGGTTGAGCAGTATAAGCCATTTTGTAGGGCATGTAAAGACCTTCATGAAGAATCTTCTTGTTCTTATGCATGCTATGTTCATGAGCATGGTTTTCCAGAGGGTTGTGGTCCTAAAGCATCATCAAGAGAGCTAGAGTGCATAAACTGTGTAGATGACATGCATGATATTTCCGGAGAAAGTTAGAGAGAGGCAAAACAATATTCAAGAGAGCCTTGATACATTAACACAGTTGGACAACTTCATCCTGTCACCACAGAAACCCTGTGTCAAGTTGAAGATTATAGTCAACAATTGGATAACCTCACTAAATTTTTTAGCATTAATCATACTAATGAGCATACTGATGATAGTTTGGAAGGTTTACTACCTTGTGACCTTTTTTCTGAAGAAGATGACTGTGATCATGAGGAGGGATATAGCCAGAGATGTGATACAAGTGAGAAAGAATCCCTTACATCTGAGATGGATGATAACTACGAGACTTTAATGAAAAATCAAATCTTAGAAGTTTCATGTCATGAGAGTCCTCCATGTTCTCTACCGGATGACAAGTATTTGAAAAGTTGGGGCCCCTGTGGTACATTTGAAACCCAACTTTTTGAAGAAGACTGTTTTGAGCAGAATGAGGAGTGTAGCCAGAGACTCGATATTAGTGATGAGGCATCTCTCATATCCGACATAGATGGCGATGATGATTATTGTACTTTTATTGAAAATCCAAGCTATGATATTTTTGAAAATATTTTTAAGAATCTCATCTATGAAGTGTTTAGCGAGGGGAGTGTTTATTCTGAGACTTATGAAAATTGTAAAGAAGAACAGTTAGAGTTTTCATATGATCAGTCAAAATTGTACCTCAGCATCTGTAATAAGGACTTGAAAAAGCAGTGCAGTGAAGAATCAGATGGGATACAACTAGTTGAAGTTTTTTCTCAACCATTGTCTTCACATATAGATGTTCCTTATGTTTTGGAGCAGCTTGGGGCTTATACAACGAGTTATTATTTGATAAGCCTTAATGATCAGCATGATAGAGTAGTCGACCTGCCGCATCATTTTGATTTGTATATCAGCGCTATCCAGTCATGGATAGAAGTAGCCTGCGTAAGCACCTACCAGTTTGGGAAGAAGTTTGACGACATTATTCATGCCTATGATTCCCCATCCAGCCTGCCCATTCTGGATCATCACGCAGGTTTGCATTTTCTGGAAATTGTGTCCTTACTTTGGCTGGTAACCAAAGACATGGCAAAACCTTTTTATATTAATAAAATGCTTAGGTGGCTACACTGGATTTATGATTACACCTAACATTTTTTGTATCATGCTTAGAGTTGGAAAATAGGCTCCTTAAAGTGAGCGTTTATCTTAGCATTTTTCTTTTTAGGAATAAAATTCCCTGTTAAGTTTTGTCATTTCTTTGAATAAAGCAACTTTTGGATCATTGGCTCTTTTTCATAAAACTTGTGCTACTAAGGTTTTTCTTGTCAAGTTGAGATCTTTTTACAGGATGTGGAAACCAGAGATTCTAGTGTTCTTGTATGCTCTCCTTGCATAAGAGATTAGATCGAGCACACGTCCCACAAATGGAGCCAGATGTTATCCACTAATTTTGCACTTAGTTGGATTACCTGAGGAGCCGTCGGTTGACAGACATGTTCAATGTCTGATTCCAGTGTATCAGTTGATCCGTCTGCTTGTCTAGCCAATATTGGCTAGTCACCTTTTTATTTGAATAATTTTGACCATGGCCCCGCGGGGTTTGTAATAAAATGTGCTAGTAGGATATTTTTGAGTGGTTCGGTCTCCTGAGACGTAGAATCTCAAATAGGATATTCCAGGGAGTTTTTTTCCCTTGACAATTATGCTTTACCTTCAGCCGAGTATAATTGACGAGGTTTTCTCCCGCTTCCTCCAAAGCCGGAATGTCCGATGTTGAATTCTGGGCCTTGGGGGGTTATTAAAGCCCAATTGAGTGTTATAAGCCTACTAGACATTATTTAGATAGATCATGGTCATGTCCTAAGTCATATGGACATAAAAAAATTTCGAAAAAATATTTTTCGAACAGTGAATTTTTTCTTTTTTAATTTTTTTAATTTTTAATTACTTTTCCTAAGTTTTTTGGGTTAATTTTTCCATAAATTAAATGGAAAAAACTCATTCGTGGTAAGTCGATCATCCGGACTCCGAATTCAGTGATTGATGGCTCTAACCTCAAGCCAAAAATCATTCTTGGTCAGCCAGCCAGTCAGAATCAACTTTCAGATCAACAACCAGACACATAATGTTTTTTTTCTCAAAAAAGTTAGTTTTGAGTAAAGAAATGAATTTTTATTAAAAAAATGATTATTTTGGAGAAAAATAAAACTCTCCAAATTAATCCAAATTCAGTAAAATAAAAGGCTAAATGACATCTCATGGAGCACTTATGATGATTGAAGATATCATAACTCAACTTCAGTCATCATTAAGAGAGCAATTAATTTATTATCAGTTATCAGACATGTCATCTCCAGCTAAAGATGAGATGGAGAGCTCTCATTGGTGCGGTGATTTGATTGAGGTGAAGACTGAAGATTACACCATCAGTAGGCTTCCCAAACCTAACAAAGTAGGTTTCCAGACCTAGCAGGCAGCTTTCCCATGCAACAGGGTGCCTCCTTCAGCAACTCACGCCCCTCTCTCTCCTGAGGGTGCCTTCCACACGTGTGGGCTCATCTGTGGGTGGATTTTAGTGTTTAGGGTTGGAGTGGGGGCGCCTTGCCTGGGTGGAGGCCTCCCCTCACTCCCAGTTCTCGGATTTAGGTTTGGACCTCTATTTGGTGGCCAGGCTGGTTAGGGTTTGAGGTTTGGTTTTAGGGTTTTAGCACTCTCTCATTGTATAAATAGAGGCTCTTTCAGCTCTATCAGGGTGGATGATTGATGTAAAGAACCTCTGGTAAAATATTGTAATGCTTGTTGCTCATATGCAACCTATTTTGTAATAAAGAAAGGCTTTGGAGGCTCATGCTGTGTGGATCCTGGGTGCATATGTTTCTGCTAATGAGGTGAAATTGTTCTAGTTTCTTTACTTTTGATAATGTGTGGGTATTAATACATGCTTTAGAGGGCTTCTATAAGCACGTAGGAATAGGTATTTGTAGCTTCAAGTTACCTGTTTATTTCATTTACTTTCAAAACCCTCAAAGAGCATTGTTTTATTCAGCTGTATTTCATACTTTTGAGATTTGATTAGTAAATAATACATTTTTTAACCCCCATGTTGCCAAGTGTATAAGATTGTTTTGCAGATCACTTCATTGTACCAAGTAAGAGGCTGAGCTAAGTTGCATATACTCTTCTTGGATCAAAGCATATGTACCTAGCAGTTGCATGCCATTGGGATCCAAAGTGATTTCAGAGATTCAAGATCCAAGTGGTTCATCTTTTCCATTCACCCTAAAGTCAAATTTTCTCATTATTTTACTTTATGTTGCAAGCAGTATCTTGATCTATAAAGTAAATCTTTTCCATTTCTAGATCTAGGAAGTGTTCTTTCTCTTACATCTAGTTGGTATTTGAAGGAGCACAAGGTTCATATATTTTGCTCAAATGCTAGGTGTATTTTTGTAGTATATTCTATTGTTTAACCCATCATTTTGCAAGTAAATAGCTCACTGGTTTTTTCTCTCTCCATGACAGGTTAAGCGAGAAAACTTGCAAAAAACTAAGGAATTAAGCTGCAAAAAACTTCCCATTGTCCCTCTTCTTAATCCCTTTTCTACCAATCGCTTTGCTTTGTTTATTTTACCTCTTCTTCATCGCTGCCCTGTGAGTACCTTTTTTACCATCCCTTTTTCTCTTTTTGGACATCCCTAGTGTGCCCTAGTTTTCTTCCCTTTTTTGCCTCCTTTTGCCCTAGTTTTTGGGCTTCCTTTAACCTTGTTTTTTGCCACTTTTTTTACTTTTTGTTCGTTGTCCCGTTTTGCATTTTTTATAACAGCCACGTATTTCCTCTTTCGCTATCCCGTTTTCTTCAATTTTGTTCATCCCTTAGCTTCTTAGTTGGCTGCCATCTTCTCCCATTTCTTTGGTTTTGATTCTTGCTGAGTTTGTTTGCCTTCCTTCTCTCATCTTCTTTTGTTTCAACCCTCTTTCCTTTTCTCTTGTTTACTCTCTTCAAACTTCTTTCCTTTTCCCTTTTCACAGGTTTTCGGAAAGATCTCAAAAGTAAAAAATAAAAGGCACTCTCCTTTTTACAGGTTATAATATTTGTAGAGTTACTTTTCCTTTATTTGAAAAGTCCTTTCAAGGATCAAAATCCTTAAGGCACATTGTATAAAGTTTAATAAAAGATCTTTGTTTGAGTGGGGATTTTAAGTCCCCACTCTCATTCTCCCCCATTTGGGGAGGCTTGTGTTGTGTGTATGCATTGATTAGTGCTAGTTTTCATCATTCATTACATCTCATGCTTAGATCATTAATTGTTAATTCATCACTTCTAAGTTGATTACTCAATTTAATTGTTTATCTTTCTAAGTTAATCAACTAGTCAAATCTCTTGAATCTCACCATAAGGTGGATCAAGAGTGCTCTCTATCGGAGAGTTTAAGAAACTAATATCATCTTGTGCTTGTTTAATCAATTAATAATCTATAAGTAAGATTCTTGAACTTGCAAAAACACAAGTCAAGAGCACTCTCTATCAGAGAGCATTTTATATTTGCATAATCCCTGCATTAGCTTCATATAGATTAGGTCTCTTGAACCACGGTCATAAGACGAGGTCAAGAATGCTCTTTGTCATAGAGTTTTAATTAATTAACTTAATAAAATTCGCAATTCACACCCCTTTAATTAATTAACCCCTCCCTCCTTGCCAGAGTATGCTCTGACCGATCTTAGATCGGAATACCCAGAAACGGCATTGGATCTCTAAACCCCACAAGAGGAACTTAACTAAAACTTTTCCCCATAACCAACGCACCGACGTTGTTCGATAAATACCGAGGCATGTGGGAAAATTCCAAGTGTGGGCGTCGGGCTACCCAATCTGGGCACTGGTAGTTAAGTTATTGAACACTTACCTTTGACCCTAGACAGGTCTGTCATGTCTTCGAACAGAGCCACTGAAGGTATTACCGGTTAGGACATCCAGCTACCATAAGTGAAGATCATAAGTAAAAACTCTTAAAACTTACCAAGAGCACTTGCAAAACCTAACATTCACTTGCATCTTTTGAGATTCACATATTTACACTCGAAGCATCTCTGATAAGTTGACTCCATAGGAACTGGTAGTTAAGTTATTGAACACTTACCTTTGACCCTAGACAGGTCCGTCATGTCTTCGAACGGAGCCACTGAAGGTATTACCGGTTAGGACATCCAGCTACCATAAGTGAAGATCATAAGTAAAAACTCTTAAAACTTACCAAGAGCACTTGCAAAACCTAACATTCACTAGCATCTTTTGAGATTCACATATTTACACTTGAAGCATCTCTGATAAGTTGACTCCATAGGCATTGGTCCTATCTTTCACGCATTGTTGATAATATGGGCCATTTGTCCATCGAATGTTTGATTATAAATCATATCTGTGAATGCTTTATCTATTTTGTGAAGTTCTCAAATATTTGTCTATCTTTTAATTTTGGTGATAGCAACGTGGATTGCTTTGTCTTGTGTTTAATTCATCACATTAATCATCCTAAATCACAAATAACTCCTAAACAACATCCATCCGCATCCGAAACATCTAAAAATTAACTTAAACATTGAGCCATAGAAAACTCTTTGTTAAGGACTACCCCCTTGGCTTCGTTAGGAGTTAGCCTAAACGAAGGAGCTAGGAGTAATTGATAGTACATAGCTCTGTGCTTGCCCCCAAGGTCACACCTCTCTCACTTTCTCAAGTGAGGAGACAACTTTCGGAAGATTTATGCTGGTGGTGTGCAATCGGCGGTCAACAATACTCATAAAATTCCTTTCTACTTTATATGTGTGAAAGATATTATTAAATCATGCCATGCATCATAATATTATATATAATCACGAATATTAAATCCAAATAACTATAGTTTTTTATTTAGAGTAAAATATGTGGTCCTAGAAACTAGCAAACCTAAAGTCTTGATGAGAAAGAACGTTGATAACGAAGCATGTTAATTTTTTTAAATAAACGACTCATTAGACATAGTATCACACATATTTGTCTAATGACAATATTTAAACATGTAGAATTACTCATAATTGTAAAACTATATCTAAAAATTTGGAGAATGAGATGGGAATTACCGATATTGCCCTTAACTGGAGTTGGATGCATTTAAGGTTGACCTACATCTTCTTGTTGTTGGTTTCTCAACGACACATACCGTTGCCTCATCCTTTCTTTAGCCTGTTTTCATATTTCATTTTTGATAATTTGATCACAATTATGTTTCCTACTTCGACGCTTTTTATTCCCCATGAAGATTAGTTAATAACAAATGAAAATGTTGAATTTTCGTTGAAGCAAATATATATTCCTATATGACAAATCTTGAAAACAATGCATAGCTTTAAAGAATTAACATAATTGGATTAGTAGAATGATTTCTTTGCATTTTTATTTTATAGAATTGGTGTTGGTTGGTAGATATAATAAATGTCAAGTTGATGGTGGGAAAATTTGTTTGTTGTTTTTGGACAGGCAAAAGCTTGATTGAGCTATTAGCTCGATAAGTTTACATAGAATAACAAAATTGTGTAGACAAGAGCTTGGTTGAGCTAATAAATTGATCAAGCT
Organism: Pseudotsuga menziesii; assembly: GCA_001517045.1. Classification (NCBI taxonomy): domain Eukaryota; kingdom Viridiplantae; phylum Streptophyta; class Pinopsida; order Pinales; family Pinaceae; genus Pseudotsuga; species Pseudotsuga menziesii. The sequence goes on along the minus strand of LPNX010478151.1, from coordinate 143,776 downwards.
ATTTTAACCCAAAAAAACCTTTAATTGAGGGTTTAATAATCTCTCGATTGAGGTATTTGAAAACTTTGTTAACACCCTTGATCGAAATATTTTAAGACCTCAATGCTCGATCAAGGGCTTTAAAAACCAAGCAACCAATCCCCTTTTCTGCTCATTCAATTTTATTGGCCTATTTGAAAGGAATAAATCGTATCATTAACTGCACCTTAAGTGGTGTACTTGATGCCAATGGATTAGTAAAAAGATCGCATATCCATTGACTTATAATTTATGTTTTTTTCATTTTTTACTTAAACTTGAAAACCTCGACCACAACTTCGAAGAAGCTCAAAAAGAATCAACATGAAAAATAAACCGAAGTATTTAAAAATATGTATACACCCCACATTGACACGTCCTCTTCAAAGGAGTATTTTTTTTTTCAATTTATGTAAACAGTCAAAACAAAATTACGTGAACAAAAATATGTACCAAATGCGATTCAAATATTCAGTGGTTAGATTCGAAAAAATAATAAGAAATATATTTTCCAAAATAATATAAAAATGTACACCCTAGTGCATTCTGTGTAGATCATGTTTACATATATATATTTTTAAAATTATACATTTAGCATTAAATTGTTTTACGTGAATACAAACTAGATAACTTTTCTTCAAATTTGCAAAGGAAACCATTTCATTACATGTAAATTTGACACATTAAATGACATTAGTATTTTTTTAATGTGATTGGAAAGACAAAATAATTTTCTACAATTTGTTTTTTTTATTGAATGTTGAAATTCACAAGGTATATATGCATTTCAAGAGCTTAGATTTAATAAATGAAAATTATCGAATTTTCATCGCCACATTTCGTACAAAAATGTAACCCATTTTCATGGATTCACCTTGAAGTCTACACAAAGTAAGTGGGCCTAATGGTTAAGAGCATGTGTTTCCTCTTAGGAGGTCACAGGTTCAAATCCAGAGGGGGGTAGTGTATGTACACCTCTATAGACTTTAGCAGTTAAATCGCTGTGCAAAGGGGGGTCCCTTGTCCCACAAACAAGGGGGTCTCATACACCAATTTGGTGTCTCACTTGGTGGTGACCTTAAAAATAGATTATTATTATTAAAAATGTCAAAAAAATAGTTTTAATTTTTTAACAACTATAATAAGGATGAGATGTATATATGAGATAATGCTTAGAAATAAATCAATTATATAAATAAAATATTGAAATCGATATAAGAAAATCTCAAAGATACTTAAATTTCTAATATCGAAAATTTTCTAATTTCGAAGATATGCTAAATTCTTCACAAATATAGTATGGATGAAACGTATACATTAGATAATGTTTATAAATATATCACTTAAATAACTAAAATGTTAGAAAACAACATAAAAACAAAAATGTCTAAGATTTTTTATTTCTTTCATCAATACTTGAAATTCTAAAATAAATTATTCACAAAAATTGGTCCTACCAACTAGGTACACAAAATCATATATGTCAAATACATATAATGTGAAATTCTAAAATAAATTATTCACAAAAATTGGTCCTACCAACTAGGTACACAAAATCATATATGTCAAATACATATAATGTGAAAAAGGTGACCTTTTAGCCGACCAAATTAGATAGCTTGTATAGCATATATGTCAAATACATATAATGTGAAAGAGGTGACCTTTTAGCCGACCAAATTAGATAGCTTGTAAAGCTTGTATGTAAAAGTGGAGCTTATCATCCTTTCCAAATAAAACTTGCTAAATGAAAATGAAGTATATATATATATATATACATAATTAGGCAATGAATGAACCAGAATTATGGTGTAATCATGGTTGTAGAAATAGCTAATTAAATGAAACTCATTTGAATAGCTAGTTCTTAATTAATTAAGTTGATAAATATATATCTATGTTTTTAATGTCTTTAAAATAAGACGTTTTTAATTTCCAATGAAAGATTAATGAAGAACATTTTTTTTATCATGATCTCAGGTTTACGGTTTTTATTTTTCTCTAAAAAAATGTTATTAATAAATTGTCTACTGCAATACTAGTTGAAGTGTTAACCAAGACACGAGACATAAATGACAATAAATCAGATTTGTCGGTCCAGCTCCTATTATAATTTGCAAGATGAAAATTATTTCAGAATTCAAAATAGGATTAGACAGTGAATCACATATATATATCAAAGTAGCCATATTTTCTTACTTTATCTCCATCATAAATGTTGGGAACATAATGAACAGAACTTTTACAACTATACTCGGGAACAATTACAAAATATGCCAAGTTTTCACTATTGAGCAAATCTATGCAAACCGATATGAAGATCAGATGAGATAGACATCAACAACGGCCAAGAAGAGTGCCAAGCAGCTTTAAAGACACGCTTCTGATGTACTTTTATAGTTTGAGAAGGTTCCCTACCGTTGTATCGAATATCGAAAATATGAATTCTTGGATCAATGGATCCAGATGCAATATATAAGCCATCAGGAGACCATGTCTGATTTATAAGCGCTGATTGGGTATCACTACTCTCCTGTTTCCAGCCAAATTCATGGATCTGCCTTCCATACGCTCTTATGTCAAAAAGGCGTAGTTGTTTTTCAAGTGTTCTGCACAAAGGAAACAATATTTATGCAACAATTCCAAGGACAGTTTCACATGTTCATAGAACAATTTCTTACCCATTGAGAGATGAACAAGCAAACAATTGTCAAAAAGAAAAACTTGGAGATTTATGACACTGGAGAAGCTGAAAACATAAAATGATTTCCATAAATACATTTACTATAACATGTATAATGTGATAGGCACAAGATCAATAAAAAAACAGAAACCTAAATACAAGGGCAAAGAAGCTGAAAACCTAAAATGCTTTCTAAAAAATACATTTACTATAGCATGTAGAATGTGATAGGAACAAGATCAATAAAGAAAACCTAGATGCAAGGGCACAGGTATTATTTATCTTTAAAACAAGGCCTGCCTAATTGCTTTGAAAATGAGCAACATTTACATCATTTGTAACACAAACACATTCCCCTTGAAATTTATTAAAGGTAGTTAAATTTTTGTTTCAACTATGACTTTGTGAGATTCAATTTTATCCTTCTATATGCATGATCAAAGAAATAACATTATCATCCAGACATAAAACTCACTAACAAAAATTATTGTTCACAAGAATTTGGGGTGATGATAGAGATAGTCTCTTAACACACTTGCCTAACCTTGAAAAAGGGATCCATAACTCACATACATATTATCTCGTCTCAAATATGGAGATCCTAACAATAAGAATACGATCAACACAATTATTATGATTGTATTCTTAGCATATGATCATATTCTTATGATCAAGACACAATGATATTTATCGTATTTTCATCTGTAGAATCAAATCTCCATCATTGCTCTAATGAACAGTTGTATCCCTTTCAATTGGGTGCAACTCAAGTGGCTATGAGGAAAAGTTGTTACCCTCCCTGCCCAGGTTCAAATTCCAGTTTGTAACATGTTTTCTCTAGGTAAGCCGATCATTGATGATCTATATATGATCTATCTGAGTTGTTGACCTGGTCTTCTGCCCAAAAAAATCTAAGATTTACAAGGGTACCATCCTCGGAATGTGGGGAACTCCCCAAGAGGTTTCTCCCAAGATATGTTAGCTAGAAAAAAAATGTCTATATCCCTCATTTTGAAGATAAAGGACTCCACCAAACCTGCCTAGAAATTTTTGAACTCCATTAGATTGTCATCTCCTTACATCAAAGACAGGATTTAGTCAGATTCACTTTGACCAACTATTATGCTGAGAATTCCAACTTTTGTACCCTTTCCATGAAGTCTTTATAGGTTCATATAAAACAATTAGCCTTTATCGCTTTCCTTCTTTGTTTCATAGTGTATGCATGTAACCTCCAACACGCTTGCACCCACCCCCACGCAAACATATTGACAAGATGTCTCTTATTATCATCATGAAACAAACATGCCCTCCCCCGACCTGGGAATATTACAATTGGATGTAGTCTTCTTACAACACTCTACAAAGATCCATTCAGCTAAGAAGCCACTTATGACTGCAGTCTATTTTGTGAAAATTGCCCAAGGCTTGCACTGAGAGTCAAATGCTTCAATCAGCTTGTTTTCACAAGCGAGATGACCCAGCAGCAATAAAGGTGTCTTTAAAAGAATTTGAACCATGATGTGGATTATTATCAACCCACTGTACGTTTTTCACAAGTTTCAGCCTCCGGTTATAAGTTAAAAAAATGTCTCAGTTTATTTGCAAACCTAGAAAAATTTTAAAGATGGAAATAAACAAAAAATTCAGACTTAATAACACTGCTGTAAATTCATCTTTTCATGGACAGAAAGTAAATAAAATGCACACCATTCAACACAGTACTCTGAAATTTTTGGCCAATGGCCGTGGAAAACCCACAAGGGGAAAACCAGTCAGAGAGAGTTTATTATTTCTTCAGGAAAAATTCAGTCAGTCTTTTACAGTCAAAATACAACTCATCTCAACCAATGCAAATCACCCAGCAAGCTGCCTCAATTTCTGTGCATGAGCTGCTTTGATTTCCATGCACTATTTTCTCGAAAAACGTGCCTGAAAAGATCAGCAAGGTCTGCGCTCGATTTCTGTGCCAGAACAGTAAATACTGTCCTCGATTTTTGTGCCAGTCCCAAAAATCTGTATTGTACAGAGAGAAATTAATGCTGCCATACCACCTCGAAAACCGTGCCAAAAACGCCTATCCGCTGTCTTGAGACATGTGCCAGAGATTTTCCTCGAATTTGTTAGCCAAAACCAAGTCGACTAAACTTGAGTTTAGGGCTTAGTCGATATTAAATTTTAATTTTCACTTTTCATGCAGACCACTTTTTCTTTTTACTAGTTGGTGAAACTTGTCTATCTCTCGACTAGACAAATTTATAAATTTTAGTCAGTCTTTCCACTCGACTAAAATTACTTTGACTTACTTGTCGGTTCTACCAACTGGTTTTTACCTCGACCACTTGTCACTTCAACCAAATCGGCTGATTTCTTCTCTTCGACCAAGTCGACTGACTTCTTCTCTTCGACCAAGTCGGTTGCTTCGACCAAGTCGGCTGCTTTGACCAAGTAGGTTCACCTCAGTCGGCTGACTGAATCGACCACTCAAGTCGGTTCACTTTGGTCGAAATATACAGAATATGTTTCTTAGTCTAAAGACTTAAGAAATTACAAATGCTTTTCACCTGTGAGTAAGATGAAGTAAATAGACACATTTACAAATCCAAATAACTTATAAAGACATATGCCCAAATATGTAGAAAGACTTGAGTCAACCAATGTGTCGTAAAACCTGGAACTTTCACGCGGTGAGAAATTTATGGGTTCTTTGATCTTTCACTTAACAGTAATAGTAAAAGACATTTACAAAAGTAAATCTGGAAATATGTGCGGCCAAATAATCATGCATTCAACCATAAACTATTTCATATATTTAACTATGCGGAAATAACAAAGTATTACAAACTTGTCGATTACAAACTGGTCAATCTAGACTTGTCGATCTACAGAGCTTCGGCTCTTCGACTAAACCACATACATAGACGCTTGAGCTTCGACTTCTCTTTTCTCACCCTGAGTTTCTCTGTCTCTCTATTGTGTCTCTTGTGTCTGTAAACTGATTTACAATTTGCTTCTTCTATTTATAGGCAACCTGAAGATTGCTTCTACATGGGCTGACTGACTCACCATTAAAGATTGTAATAACTATCTACCTAACAACTTAGCTTCAAAACTAAATTCGACTGGATTACAATGCCGAATCATGGACTCTTCCCTCTTGTCAGACTGATAGACAAGATCTTGACTTGTACAGACTCTGACAGAGTCGGCTGAGAGTCAGGTACATATCTGCAAGTAATTACATTTTCCAACACTCCCCCTTAATTATAAGCAGATGGGGATTTTTAAAAACAAAATTTACAAAATGTTTCAAAGCTTAGACATGCTCTGTTTATGACAGAGTTCACTGTGGAGAACTTGTCATTCCAAGATAACTACGCAGATACTGAAAAGTATCATTTGCCAATATCTTTGTGAAGATGTCGGCAAGTTGGTCTTTAGACCTGCAAAATTCCAAACAAATTTCCTTGTTGTTCACCAACTCTCTTATAAAATGAAACCTTGTGTCGATGTGCTTGGTTCTCTTGTGAAACACATGATTCTTTGATAATGCTATGGCTAAATTGTTGTCGCAGAAGATTGTTGTCAGTTCTTGATGGTTCTGTGACAAGTCTTTTAAGACTCTTCTCATCCACACAGCTTGACATGCAGCACTTGTCGCTGCAACATACTCTGCTTCAGCTGAAGATAGAGTTACAATGGGCTATTTCTTTGAAGCCCATGAAATAACACCTGTAACAAAATGAAATGTGTACCCAGATGTGTTTTTCCTGTCATCTATGCTGCCTCCATTGTCACTGTCAGTGTAACCAATGAGTTTAAAATTTTCTGAGATTGAATACAAAATACCAAGGTCTTTTGTGCCACTTACATACCTCAGAATTCTTTTACCTGCTTGCCAATGTGAGTTTTTTGGTGACTCCATGAACCTTGAGATCAGACTTACTCCATACATAATGTCTGGTCTTGTTGCTGTCAAATACATAAGGCTGTCGACAAGCCTTTTGAACAACATAGGATCTACAGTGGATCCTTCATCATCTTTGCTCAATTTTAAACCTGTTATCACTGGTGTTGGGGCTGTCTTGCAATTAGACATGTTAAACCTTTTTAAATATTAAATCATCTACATACAGGCAGACAATTAACATTTTACCTTGCTCATCGACTTTGGTGTACAAAGTCGGTTCACTTTCACTTTTGTAAAATCCATTTTCAGCGAGATAGGAATCAATCCGACTGTACCAAGCTCTAGGAGCTTGCTTCAAACCATATAATGCCTTTTTCAGCCTGTACACTTTGTGCTCTTAACCTGGAACTTCATACCCTTGTGGCTGTTCCACATATACTTCCTCTTTTAGATAGCCATTTAAGAATGCCGACTTGACATCCATTTGATGAACATGCCATTTGTTTTGTGCAGCAATGGCCAAAACTGTTCTAACTGTATCCATGCGTGCAACAAGTGCAAACGTTTCATTGAAGTCGATGCCGGGTTGCTGTGTGAACCCTCTTGCTACCATTCTTGCCTTGTGCTTCTGCACATTCCCATCAACATCTTGCTTTGTCTTATAAATCCATTTGACACTGATTACATCTTTGTCTTTTGGTACATCAACCAGTTCCCATGTCTAGTTTTTTCTTAATAAATTCTATTTTTTCATCCATGGCTTGTGCCCATACTTCTTCTTCAACAACTTCTTCAAATGTTAGTGGATCATATATAGGGGAAAATAATGCAAAGAGAGAATGAATTAGGTGTACCAGCTTCATATATGTCTCGCAGACTTCTTGTCTTCACCGGTTCTGTCGATGTCGACCTAGACTGAATGCTTGATGGAGTGTGCTGTCCTCTTGGTGTACTTGTCGGTGTAGCTTAAGCTGCTACTTGTGTCAATGGTCCTTGTGCTGAACCATGTCTTGGTGTCATGGGAGTCGACGATGCTCCGAATGGTTGACTTACATGTGTTATTTGAACCACTTCCTCTTCCATATCATCATTGTCGACGTTCGACACAATGTTGACATTTATGTCGACTGTTCCATCCCATGATTCATTCTCGACAAATTGAACATCTCAACTGATTATCACTTTCCTTGCGACAAGTTCATACAACTTGTATGCTTTTGTGTCTTCTGAATAGCCAACAAAAATACATTTCTGTCCCTTCTTGTCTAGCTTCCTTCTCAGCTCATCTGGAACATGAACATATGCAACACAACCAAAAAATTTTAAATGGGAAACACTCTGATTCATACCTGTCCATGCTTCTTGGGGAACTTTGTTCTTCACACTCTTTGTCGGACACCGGTTCATAATGTATACGACAGTTGTGACTGCTTCACCCCAATACTCATTTGGCAAATGCTTGGCTGCCAACATGCTGCGTGCCATCTCCATGATGGTTATGTTCTTTCTTTTGGCTATACCGTTTTGCTGAGGTGTATACCGTGTAGTGAATTGTTTTTGTATGCCATGGGTCTTGCAAAAATTTAGAAATTCATTTGAAACATATTCACCTCCTCTGTCGGTCCTTAAAATCTTGATGCGGTGACCACTCTGGTTCTCCACGACTGCCTTGAACTGCTGAAAATAACTAAATGCATCAGATTTATGTTTCAAGAAATATACCCATGTCTTTCTTGAGTAGTCATCAATAAAGGTTAGAAAATACTTGCAACCACCAATGGATGATGTCTGCATTGGGCCACAAATGTCAGAGTGTACAATTTCAAGTGGTGTGCATGCTCTATAAGACTTTCCGACTAGAAAAGTCTCTCTGTGCTACTTGCCAAAAATACAACCTTCACAAACCCTCTCTGGTCTATTGATCAATGGTAATCCCTTCACCATATTCTTTGTGTGCAATAGCTTTAGCCCACCAAAATTCAGATGTCCAAATCTGAAATGCCACAACTAGGATTCATCCTAAACTTCTGTCTGAAATGCAGCTTGCAAATTAGTGCTGCAATTTTCTCTCTTGTCGAGGAGCTTGACTGTTTCTTCATTTTCTGCCTTGAATACAGTTCCTGTCTTTGTCTTCCCTTTTATGTCGGGAACTATCCTCAATGGAAACAAGTGGTTGCTTGTCATTGGCACTTTTGCTATCAGCTGGTTGCTTGGACGCTTGTCTTTGATCACACAGTGTTCATCTTCCATGTAGACTCTGTAGCCTTTTTGTAACAACTGTCTAATGCTTAACAAATTATGTTTCAGACCTTCGACATGATAGATATCAGGGATATACTTACTCTCCCCCTGTTTGGTTAGAATATTAATAGTGCATTTTCCTAAGACAGTAACTTGGACATTGTTTCCAAGTGTAACATCAGTTTTAACTGAAGTGTCTAGACTGGAAAACAGATTCAAATTACCAGTCATGTGGTTGCTGCATCCTGAATCTAAGTACCATATGTCATGTGGACTTTCTTGAACGGCATTGCATTCGACTAGAGATGTCGATGCCATTAACATTGCACTTGTCAAAGTGTTGGTGTTGGTCGAATGACTTGGGCTTTGCCTTCCTTGGTCATATTGCTTCTTCCTGCATTCATATGCATAATGACCAAACTTCTTACAGTAATGACATTGAATTTTTTATTTATCAAACCTCTGGCCACTTGGCTGACTTGGGTTCTAGTTATCTCCTCTGCCACCGACATTTGCAGGACTTCTGCCTCGTCCTCCCCTTGAAGAACTTCTTCTTCTGCCTCTGAAGTTGTTTCTCCCCCTGCCTCTGCCACGGCTTATGGATGACTATGCTGCAAATGCACCTTCCAATGATGTCTGTGTTCTGCTGAGTTTGTGCTCATGATTGATGAGTGAAGCTTGCAACTCATCAATGGTAAATGTTGTCATGTCTATGTGTTCCTCTAAGGTCACAACCAAGTTTTCAAATCTTGGGGGAAGACTTCTGAGAATTTTTTCAACAACCCTTTGGTCTGCTATGGGTTCTCCTTGAGATTTCAGTTGGTTTATTAACCCAACAACTTTGGTGTAGAATGTGTCTACATTCTCTGAATCTTTCATGGACAGAGATTCAAAATCTCTTCTCAGAATCTGCAGCTTGGATGTCTTTACCTTATCCAAACCTTGATAGGCAGTCTCCAATGTATCCCATGCTTTCTTAGCATTAGTTTTTGCTGCTATTCTTGGGAGTATGCTCTCATGCATAGCTTGATGTATGTAGAACAGAGCTTTTCCATCTTTCTTCCTCTGTTCTCTCAAGACATCTTTCTCAGCTTGTGTGAGATTGTTATATGCTGTCATGTTTGTTGGTTCTGCATAACCATGCTGGACTATCTTCCAGACATCTTAACCTCTAAATAAAGCCTTCATTGTTAAAGACCAATATTCATAATTCTTTCCTGTAAAAATTGGAGTTTGCAATGAACCAGAAGTGGAAGCCATTTTAATTTTTTAATTAACTTTCCTTAGAAAATTAATTTCCACCTTTTAAGACAAGATTTCTTTCCTAAATCTTGGGCCGATCTAAACCTTTCTCTGATATGAAACTGGCTCTGATATGAACCTTGCTCTGATACCAGTTAGCCAAAACCAAGCTGACTAAACTTGAGTTTAGGGCTCAGTCGATATTAAATTTTAATTTTCACTTTTCACGCCGACCACTTTTTCTTTTTACTTGTCGGTGAAACTTGTCTATCTCCCGACTAGACAAGTTTATAAATTTTAGTTGGTATTTCCACTCAACTAAAATTACTTTGACTTACTTGTCGGTTCTACCGACCGGTTTTTACCTCGACCACTTGTCACTTCGACCAAGTCGGCTGACTTCTTCTCTTTGACCAAGTCGGCTCACTTCTTCTCTTCGACCAAGTCGACTGAATTCTTCTCTTCAACCAAGTCGGTTGCTTCGACCAAGTCGGCTGCTTCGACCAAGTCGGTTCACCTCAATCAGCTAACTCAACCGACCACTCAAGTTGGTTCACTTTGGTTGAAATCTACAGAATATGTTTCTTAGTCTAAAGACTTGAGAAATTACAAATGCTTTTCACCTATGAGTAAGATGAAGTAAAATAGACACATTTGCAAATCCAAATAACTTATAAAGACATATGCCCAAATATGTAGGAAGACTTGAGTCGACCAATGTGCCGTAAAACCTGGAACTTTCACGCGATGAGAAATTTATGGGTTCTTTGATCTTTCACTTAACAGTAATAGTAAAAGACATTAACAAAAGTAAATCTGGAAATATGTGCGGCCAAATAATCATGCATTCAACCATAAACTATTTCATATATTTAACTATGCGGAAATAACAAAGTATTACAAACTGGCCGGTCCAGACTTGTCGATCTACAGAGCTTCGGCTCTTCGACTAAATCACATACACAGAAGCTTGAGCTTTGACTTTTCTTTTCTCACTCTGAGTTTCTTTGTCTCTCTATTGTGTCTGTTGTGTTTGTAAACTGATTTACAATTTGCTTCTTCTATTTATAGGCAACCTGAAGATTGCTTCTACATGGGCCAACTGACTCACCATTAAAGACTGTAATAACTATCTACCTAACAACTTAGCTTCAAAAATAAATTCGACTGGATTACAATGCCGAATCGTGGACTCTTCCCTCTTGTCAGACTGACAGACAAGATCTTGACTTGTACAGACTCTAACAGAGTCGGCTGAGAGTCAGGTACATATCTGCGAGTAATTACATTTTCCAACAATCTGTGCCTGAAATCACCTTGGAAAGCATACCCAAAATCCATACTGTACAGAATCCATACTTTTTCAATTTCTGAGCCTACAATAAATGCAGTCCATACTCCTCGAAATTTGTGCCCACTCTCATGCTGTACGGTCTACAAGCTTTCCTCAAAAATCATGCCTGGAGGGTGCCTCAAAGTTCGTGCCCAGCAAACTGTTCAGAAAAATGGAGTTCTTGATATTCGTGCCTCTCTCTTCAGCTCTTCTCTCTTCTCATCTCAAGAATTAATGAATGAAGCCTTTCCCTTGCTTTTTGGTCTAAACCCTAGGTAGGTGAAGAGACATCTAATCCAATGGCTGAGATTAGATTAGATTTAGGGACGAGAATAAATGCTCCATTTAATTCTCATAAAAATTAAATTCACTCACCCAATTAAATTTATCAAAAGTGACTTTAATCTCTAAAATCACATTAAATGCTCCACTTAAGTCATTTAATGCAAGGGTCACTTTAATTCCCCTTTTTGGTGACCAAGGCTAAAGTCACCTAGGGAAACACTTTCCTAGGCACAAAAATTAACACCCTCACTTTAGCATCTAACCAAGCCCCCATTGACACACACATATACACATAATTGAAGCTTCAAATCATTTTCCTGTAAAAGGCTAGGCATTGGGAGCAAAATTTTAACATTTTTAAGTTTCTCTTGGTGCTATATGTGTAAAGAAATGGAGTCACATGTGATATATCAGTTTTTAAAATCAACAAATGCATCAAGCCAAGATAATTTTTCAAGATATTCCTGATAGATGGTTCTGCTATCTTCATGTTCTCCAGAGCTTTAGAAAATAGGCATTTCGGATAAGTTTCTTCAATGATCAAGATAAGCACACAAGCAAATTCAGAAATGGGAAGAACTGTACATTAGTGTCTCTGCATATGTTTCTGAATGCATGCACAACCCGTTGAAAGAGAAGGGGAGGTAGATGATTTAAAATTAAAATAACACAATCACGCACTTACCCTGTTTGCACCATGAAAATATTGAAATCCACTGGATTTGGCAATACGCTCATCACTTTGCTTTCCAACATATGCTTGAAATCTGTTCTTCTAGAATGCACATCATATCCAATTATTCTCTTGTCTGCACCCACAGACAGTACAATCTGCTTTTGCTGCATCCCAGCAACTCCCATCACTGCAGAGGTGTGCAAATTCTGGTGCAATGCCTCTGGTTTCCAACTAGCATCCTTCTCTTTTTCACTCCACAATACCACAGCATGATCACAGCCCCCAGTAGCAAAGCAGGTATTATCCCAAGGCATAAATACTATACTGTTTAAGATGCCCTTTATATGAGGTTTATCTTCCAAGAAATTCACGTTCCTCTGCAAATTACAAAATCAGGAATAAGAATAAATCAAAAGAATATAGGAATATGCTATTATTTCATGACAAATATAAATTGGTTTTACCCATACTTTAGGTCCACATATGTATGTAAAAAATATAGTTATGCATCAGATATACCTGTCATTTTCATTTCAATAAAAGTACAACTAAACCAAAAAGTCCATCGCTTGACAGCCCATCATATGATCAACATCAGCCATTTAAATTCTATTATTAGTAGGTCATGAATCTGGAGTGAAGAAAGTAGATAAAGAATATCGGGAAAGTAACTCATTGAAACAGAAATTTAAGGATGCAAAATTGATCTATCAACTGCAAGTAATATCAGTGTATTTGCCTGATCCGCATGTAAATTCCTTATTGGCTATACCTCGTATGGTAGGAGAACGGGATTTATTATTTAAGACACGCTAGCTGGTGAAGGAGACAGGACTTTTCTGAGTTTGAAAGCCTAAGACAATTTCTTTTATGACATTGTACGAGCTGAAACACAAAGGATGACCATACGACTTTGCTGGTATATCAATCTGATTTTATAATGGTGAAGGGCAATTTATTTAATACAGATAGCTCTTGCAGTGAGAATTGAGTAATAAGACAGAACTTGGACCACATCTAGACTGCCATTTGTCTAAATTATCTGTTTGCAATAAGGTACTATGTTGCATAGTTACTGATCAAGGTATCATGCAAAATACATGGGATTTGTTCAAGGATCTGCTATAATGTGTTTCCATAAGAAACTTTCAAGTACAAGAATTCTCAGATACTGGAATTTAACAATATATCAGGTTTTATATATTAGTTCAAGTTAGAAAAGTAAAAGAGAAAAGTGCTGTTGCAGATATGAAAAGAAGTGCCAGGAATATCCATCAAAAGAAAGCTTGTAGGTTTTAAACTTTCTCCTCTCCAGTTCACTATGTAATTTGTTCTGAAGAAAAATGGTCACATTACTGTCTATCAGAGACAATGTTGTTAGATATCAATGCAAAAATATGAACTGGAATAGAGAAGCACAATAGTCACAGAACATAAGCTTATTAAAAGCAATGACATATATATAAAACAAAATAGTAGATGCTGAACAGTAGTAGCTTATTAAAAGCAATGACATGAATTCAGGGGAAATAAATATCAGATTTTTTACAGCCAACAGAAAGCTAGATTTCCACACTATTAATCCATTTAACAGCTGCAACAAGGAGATTTCAGTTATAAAAGGAAGGAATATTGACAAGTTAAGATAATTCCATTGCTAATTTTTAGTTGTAAATCCAAATAACAAGCATTTTGTTTACCTTGGACGCATTCATATTAATAATGGATACTTGGTGGTCTCCCCCATGAGCACTGTAAGCTGCAAACAACCTGTTTCCATCAGGGTGCCAAGCCATGTCTTCAGGCCACCTTCTTTGTCCTGGAGATGTACATTCTATCGTGCTAAGCACTGTTAATGCTAAGCTGAAAAATGCATCATATTGATATAATCAATAAATTTAACACAAACATGTAGTAAATATAAATTAATCCCAAAGAAATCAGATATACCATCTTCTCTACAATGTGAGTACACCATGCTACAAGGCCTGTAATAGTTATAGATTGATATAATATATGTTTGGGTTGTGTTAGCTCTATATTCAGGATTTTATCCAGTGCTACATTACTATAGTTTACAGAATGTAATGACCCTATTATCAAGCAGCAATTTTTTGTTTTAACTCGCATGCTTTAGCATAAATTGTAAGCGCACTCTTATTTCCTAGCATAAAATATGGGCATTCAAAACAATAAAGTAGTGAAAGTTTCTAATGTATGAACACGTTTTCCATTCTGTCCTGTCAAATTAAATTATAGGCTATAGAAATACGCATGCAACATGCACTATAGATGTAACAAAATTCACCAATAAGGAAGATTCCTCATTTATGCTTTTGAAAATATAACATAGCAAAATGCCCATGTACCGCTAGAACATGCTTAAAGAGAAGCCGAAACTCCAGAATATTACATGCAGACAATTCACATACATACACTAGAATACATTTAGCTGTTGCGTTTCCCATATCCAGTTTCCAAAGATGAAGAATACCTACCAAGAAACTAAGAAACCAACGCTCAACCCCAGCTGGGGTCAAAGGACTAGTGTTCATAGAACAAGATTCAATAACGTTTCAAATCAAGGTCGAATAAGCACAAATATTGTGTTTTAGATTAACCAGACTGTAGGAAGTAAATATATATTATCTTTTGATTTGCATGTCCAAAGTATGGGATTCAAAGTTGTAATATCCTAATTTTGACCCCATTGCATTAAAATTGAACATGATGTAAATATCGTTATTAAATCATGGTGAGGTGTTCAAGGCCAAGGCCCCGCCATCGATTTAGCGTTTTATGTATCAGCAATTAAAATTGATGCTTATGGTTCTCGTGCTAGCCAGGCACAATATAAATTGAGACATCATGTAAATATTGAACTCAATAAAATACCCACAACTGGCTATGCAATGCAACAAGAGATGGGGGCATGATTTGTCACGTCCCCTCCCGTGTGAGAGGACACGACTAAGACACTGCTGCTATCATTTAAGCAAGGAAACGAACCCCATGAACATAATAAAAGAAATGCATTGAACATAAAACATTTAAAGATGCAAAATAATTCTACAACGGAAACAAATACATTTCATTCAACACATTAATCATGTTCATCATAATTCATTAAAACAAATACAGTTGCAGAGGTAAATACACAAGAAATACTTATCTTGAGAAGAAGATTGTCCCAGAACCAGCTATGTCGCTGCAACGTTCCACCCAACCATACGCCAGTGTGCTTATCAATCTCTTAGCACCATTGCCACCCCTGAGCTGGGCATGATTCCCACAAGGAATAAGAGAACTACAGCAGGCTCACACATAGCCAAAGACACATCAAAATTCAGCCAAGCCAAAACTACATTTGGGATTATCAGGCTGCTAAGGAGGTGGAAGGTTGAATTGCTAAGTTAGTGAGCTCAACCATAGAGATATGAACACCTACACAAGATCTGGCTTGGATTTCCCAACATCTACACACCCAACACAAGAAAGCATCCCCTTCTCTGCTACACAGTCCCTCAGGCTATGCCTTCCATTCCAGTGCTCTTCAGGGTGTGCAAAGAAGAAAAACCAGCCCCTCTTGATCTGTCTATGAGGTTCCTTTCCACACTAGGTTTATCAAGTTAATTCTTCCCCAATTCCAGTCCAAACCAGTTGAGACCAAAACAAAGGATGCACACACAGCAAAATTGCAAGTTCTGGGTTTGAGTAGAAACGTTTTTCAACCAAAAATTTAGTGGTAAAATGGAGAAATCGACCCTTGGTGAGCAATCTGTTTCAGAAACGTTCTATGGGCTTCGCGTGGGAAAACACGGCCCCTTCAGTCCCTCAATTTGTGGATCTATTCTCTCATTGGCTGTGCAATACCATAAAACAAAATTCCCAAACCGAGTGAATGTGGAAACAACAGCAAAATGTACAGGAGAGAGCCCAACCCCTGAGCATTATCAAAACAACTTCCTAGCCATGGGGAAAACAAAGAAAACTGCTGCCAACGTGAGAAAAAACACACAGGTAGACAAAAAACGTGAATGAGAGAGCTCTGCCAGCTTCCACTGCCGTGAGGAATGGAGGACGTGAATGCATGAGGGAATGGGCAGCATTTCTGGGCATTTACTTGGCCCATAAGTGAAAAACGCGTTTTCCAAAATTTGATGCCTTCTCAAATTCGAATTTGAATGCCATACTCTTCCCATCCCCATGCATTAACTAACTCAACCAATTTCTGGCAGAAATAAATGATTGGCACAAGCAGACAAAATGGGTAGTTGACATCTTGATGGGTTTTGCCTTTGACATTTGGCTTTTCCCCATTGGCTCAAAGGTTTGAATATCCCCTCCGCCCCCCCCGTTATCCTTAGGAAATCATGCCCCCATCTCTTTAATGTTGCATTGACATAGCTGGTTGTGGGTATTTTAATTAAATTGTATATGTACATGATGTCCAAAATTTAATGTGTCAGGCTAGCACGAAATACCATCGGCATCAATTTTAATTGCCGAAACAGAAAACACTAAATCCATGGTGGGGCCTTGGCCTTTATCTCCACACCATGATTAAATACATTATTTACATCATATATTTAAATACAATATTTAATGCAAACGGGGTCAAAAACGAGGTGTTACATGATTTCACAAGGAATAGGGAGGGAAATTATTCAAACCCTTAAGCCAATAGTGTTGAGCCAAATGTCAATGGGAGAACCCATAAACTCTCAACTACCCATTTTGTCTTATGCACCCAATCATTTAATTCTTCCAGAAGTTGGTTGAGGCAGTTAATGCACTGGGAAAGGAGAGGTATGGCAGTCAATTTCGTATTGGGGTAAGCCATCAATTTTGGAAAATCATATTTTTGCATGTGGGGCAAGAAAAAACCTAGAAATGTGCGCCCAAATCATTCCTCATCCATGTGTTTCACTTCCTCACGCAGCTGGAGCTAGCTGGGGCGTTTTCCTTCACGTTTTCTGCAATTTTCCTCATCTATCAATGGCTGGGAATCCGTTTTTGTGTTACACAATGGATGGGTGAAGAGATTCACGATTTGGGGGTTTATAGAGGTCGTTTCAACTTTCTGCCCCTATAATATCCATAAACGTTTTCTGAAATCGAATTTGCTCTCCCAGGGTTGATTTCCCCTTCTACCATTTCATTTTTGGTTGCCAAAATGTTTTTCTTCATGCCCAAAACTTGTGTTTGTTGTTATGTGCATCCTTGTTTTGGTCTAAACTGTTAGGAGTGGAAGAGGCTCAAAATTGGCTTGATAAAACTAGTGAAGAGAGGAACCTAACACAAAGATAAAAAGCAATGTTCCCCCAAGTTTCTGGGACGCGGGGGCACAGGAGCGAGGAAACACACATTAGGGACGTGTGGATACCACCCCCAAATTTTAGCAAAATTCGGGGGGGGAGAGGGGGCAGGGGGTGTCCAAGTTTTAATAAAAAATAATATTATAAATTATTAAATCCCAGCAATAAAAGTTCAATGATTCATCCCATGTAAACTACTAAAAGGGGGGGGCGTCTGGGAGCCCCCCAGTTTCAAGAGGGGGCGGGGGGGCAGGGGCGCGTCTGGGAGCCCCCCAGTTTCAGGAGGGGGCGGGGGGGCAGGGGCGCGTCTGGGAGCCCTCCTTCACCGGAGCGCGCTGCAGAATAGGGGACGCACCCCCTTGTGCATTTCCGAGAGTTTCATAATTTTGGGGACGCTGGGAAACGTTTCCCTAGAAGCCCCCGAGCCCCCGGGGCGCAGGGAGCGAGAGGGCGCGTCCTCGACCCTAGGGGGCGAATCCCCGTGTAACACTGATAAAAAGGGGTTGGCTAATCTTCTATGCACACCTAGGAGAACACTGAAATGGAAGGTATGGCCTGAGGGACTGTGTAGCAGTGAAGGGAATACTTCCTTATGTTGGGTGTGTAGGTATTGTGGAGGCCAAGCTAGATAGATCTTGTAGAGGTGTCCATAGCTCTGTGCCTGAGCTCACTAGCTTAGCAATTCTTCCTTTTCACTGCCTTAGCAGCCTGATGAACCCAACTGTAGATTGGCTTGGCTGAACCTTGGTGTGTATTTGGCTATGTGTGAGTCTGTAGTTCCCTTTTTCCTTGTGGAAATCATGCCCAGCTAGGGGGTGGCAGTTGTGTTGAGAGATTGATGAGCACAATTGGCCTATGGTTGGGTGAAACGTTGCAACGACATAGCTAGTTGCTCGGAGCAACTCATTTTCAAGATAAGTACTCTTTGTCATACTTCTGCAATGTATTGGTTTTAAGAATTATGATGAATGCATGAATGTATTTGCTTCCGTTGTATTTTCAATAGTTATACATATGCATATGTGTTTTACTTCCAATGCATTTTTTGTTTATGTTTATGGGGCTAGATCCCCAGTTATGGCAACGTAGAGTCGCATCCTCTATGGCGAGAGGGGAGGGGACGTGACAAAAGTGCCCTTTAAATTGAGCACTAGCAGACCTCAAGTAGGCCTCCATTATTGAGATCACCGGAGAGAGAGATTGAATGGAACCACCAACAAGCCCTAAATCAGCATGAACCATAAGCACATCATAAATAGAAGAGAAGATGAACCCATGACCAAGAAAGACACCAAGTTATAATGCCGTGTAGACTAAAAGAACCATGCTTGTAGGCGAAATAATGAACCATTACGGATCTATATGATGAGTAAATACAAATGACAGCTTGACCTGGGTAATTACACACAACTCAAGTGAGGTGTCCCTTCAAGAGGGGGTTATGGGCCTACAAATCAAGGGCACACACCCCCAGAGGGTGATTAGGCCAACCTAGTGAAATATATAAAAATTACAATAAAGAGGGCACTTAGCCATAAATGACAACATCAACATTACCATCATTCCAACATTCACATTAAGAATTTACAACATTTTGAAGTTTTACTAGCTATTACAGGTTGTTACAATATAATATTGTATCTAGAATGTACTTTAAATCAGGTGAAGTCAATGTAGCTTGCAAGTGAAGCTTCCACAAAGGCTTCGGGTCATCAAATTCATTTGGCTAAGGTGGCCTAGAATTATTGGGTAGGTTTTCCAGAGCAGATTTGCATGATAATAGGAGGTCAATAAAGTTATCCAAATGATGTCGCAAGCATGGAATGCTGACAAGGAGAAGTTTTTGTCTTCATTGTGTAGAGATGAGAAACAAAGTGGAGAAATATCCTTGCAGTATGAGAGGGTATCACAGTTTTACTATAGTACCAAACATAAAATATTGAACTAGAAGTTGAATTGAATGACTCCAAGTCAAGTACTCAGGAATTACTTCAAAAAAATGAAGACTAGTATTTATTCGTAGGATGCTAAAAAATAAAAAACTAGAAAGCACTGATTCAGAGATGAATACTGAGCTTAATTTAATGGTCACTCAAAGGGAATCTCTAAGCTATAAACATGGAGAACTAGGCACTGATAAAAACTCCTTGAAGTTCTAGTTGAATAAATTAGAATATGAGTCAAATAAATCTGAGGGAATATCTCAATAATTAGGTTAAAAAGATGAAGAGGACAGATTTTCGGATGTTGAAAAGAGTAACTTGGAAATATTGTTGCAGAGCTAGAAGCAAAGGTTTGATTTGATGGATAGTGAAAGGGTGTCACTGAGACAAAAAAAAGAGCTAAGCAATGAAGCAAAATCCAAGAGGGCCCGATGACACCTGAAAAAAGCCTCAGGTCCAAGTTCACGAACAAAGTCTCCGTCCCTTCCTAAGCTCCACCCACTTTGGGTTGGTTCTTGGCAACACTAGGGGGTTATCCCTAATGCTGCCTGTAACCTTCAGATTAATGAATACTACAGGACGTAAGTCAACAAGTAGGTAAATTTTACTATGAGAAACCAATAATGTGATGGATGTCTCCAGAAGACTAGTGCCTACCATGGGTCATGGAGTCAGATTTGGACAAGAGTTCCTGTCGTAATAGTGATAAAGAATTCTCATGAGGCATCAATAAAAGATGAATCTCACAAGAACAGTGTGACACAAACTAAAATCTATAATTATTGCTTAAAATATAGCCCTATCTTGGTTACTCAAATGCAATCAGAATGGGCAAATTTATCTTCCCTACACACCCCCAGGGTCTGGAATTACCACCTAGATTTGCAAAAACTTCATTAAATTAGGGAAGACATATCCACAAGATCTCAGAAAACTGACATGATTACACAGAATGAGAGAGTTGCATAAAAATTAAAGGATTTAATGCATAAAAAAAGAGAGAAAGTGATGACCAAGTGCTCAGGTTCTATTCTTTGTCAAGGCATCTCGAATTACAAACAATTTCAGCGAACACTCCAGGGATCCAACCACCCCATTATGACATAAATCCACCCATTAAATAATCACATGTCTCCATGAAGGCAGTTCTATACAATGGATTTTAAAATTTATCGGGAAATAAACACATGGATGTGTTACAAATTACAATTATACGTGAGCCGACGATATCTTGTACAAATAAACTACTGTCACAAGAGGAAATTCTGTGAATACCATGTGCACCAACTCACAATTGTTGTAGACATAGCACATTAGGAGATCTTAGGTATATTAGGGGGGGCAGTGTGCCTTGTATGTTGCTAAATAAACAAAACTGAACTGCTCGTGATCTGGACAAAGCACCCACACTGATGCACTATTATCCTGCTGCTAATTATAGTGGAGTGTAACTACCTAAAAAGTCCATCCACGTGCCTTAAATGAAATCAGCATCAACCTTCAAGCAGTGCAGCCTTATGTAACCCCTCTATGGATGTAATTAATGCTGTTATATTTTCTGAAAAGTGCTGCCATATGTGTAAGTATGTGTCTTAGTACGGGTCTCAAAATAACCATTGAGGGAAAGGCATTGTTGCTGCACACACTGAAGGATTTGAGACAAAAAGATCAATTGATGTACCTCAATTATGGTTGTCAGTCATTAGCTACTGTATACATATCTTTTTTGTTAACAGGGCTTAGTGATTCCTCCCCGAATTTTGGCTAACATTTCTTTTGTTACATAGCCTCAAGCACTAGAGAGCCTATTCAAGGCAATAACTGAAGATTAACTGTTGTTTGCTTGTTCCTGACAACCATCCATTGTGCCCTCTTGCTGCTGGTTATTTATGATGAGAATTACTGTCAAACCGAGGTATAGACAGTGCCCTACTAACTGTGCACCAAACACTGCACATGCTCACAAAGAAGTGTGAATAAAAATGATTCAGAGGCGCACTATATTACCTTTATTTATATTGGCTTGTAACCCATACATCAGGGCTAGCGCAACCCCTCATATTCCATGAATCCTGTGACATAGCTTCGTCCAACCCTTAAAACTCATGATATTTGTGAATCATCCCTTATCTAATTAATAAAAATTGATATGTTGTTTTGCAAATGGCATAATTCAATACATGGATGATGCTGGAGCTGTGCTCTGATCCTACAGGTGCCACCTTCTGGTCCTCAACTCTCCCATAAACATCTTGTCTGTAATATTGGAAACCATCTGGACCTTTTCTATGACAAGCAGCAGGGATAATTTTAAGTACACCTCCGAAATTTATATGCATAATAAATGGCCGAATCTCCCTAATAAATAGAAAACATTGAAGGCTATTTTATCAATAATATAATATGTAATATATAATTTTTTGGCCAATCTTTCATTCTATTATAGAATCTTGTAAAATATTGGCGAATCTTTCACTAAACTATAAGATATTAAAAAATCTTAGCAAATATTTCACTGAATTATAAAATATTGTAAAAACTTGGCAAATCTTTCATAAAATTATAAAATCTTGTAATGTCTTGGTGAATATTTTGCTACAAAGACTCAGCTTTTGGTTATGATATTATTAAGATAGTGCAATAGAAGAGCATATACCAAAGCTCGAATCTCTCAACTCGTAGACCCTCAAATGAACAAATGCATCAATGAGGAGAGGAGGGATTTATTTATACATTTCACAATGAGTATGGGGTCACTCACAATTGTGTTAGTTTTGTACCTAGGGAAGTGTTCCTCTAAGTGACTTTAGCCTTAGTCACTTAGAGAGGGGAAATAAGTGACCCTTGCATTAAATGACTTAAGTGTGCATTTAATTTGACTTTAGAGTATAAAGTCAGTTTTTGATCAATTTAAGTGGGTGAGTGAAATTAATATTTTAGAAATAAAATATGACCAGTTAATTTCAACCGTAGATCTAATCCAATCTCAGCCTTTGGATTAGGATTTAGGCCAAAAAGCAAGGAAAAGGCAAATTCATTCATTCTTGTGGAGAGAACGAAGAGAAGAGAGCTCAAGGGAGAGTGGGCACAAATTTCGAGACACCGAGCTGAGAGAGTTTTAGTTGATACGAAAACCGAGGGCATTAATTGCTAGCACAGACTTCAAGGAGAACAACCTCATTAATTGTAGGCACAAAAAATCGAGGGTGTGGCCAGCATTAATCGTTGTGCACAAAAATCGAGGAGTACGGCCTCATTTATTGCAGGCACACTTTTCAAGGAGTACGGCTGCATTTATTGATGTCCATACAGTACGGATTTGGCATTGTTTTCGAGGAAGATTCGAGCACCGATTTTGAGGTAAATCTCAAGCACAAATTTTGAGGAAGGGACAACACGTTTCCCGAGGAAGCAAGCATTAAACTTCTGGCACGATTTTTAAGGTGTACAGCTACATGATTTACAGACCATACAGTACAGATTTTTGGGTCAGTTTGGCACGAAAATCGAGGACAGCCGTTTGTTGTTCATGCTTATAAATCAAGGGCAGCATAGCAGTGATTTCCAGACACATTCTTCGAGACTAAAGGTGCACAGAAACCAAGGCAGCTCTTGCACAGAAATCGAGATAGTTTGCTGGGTCATTTTTCTGGGTTGAGATAAGTTGGATTTTTTACTGTAAATGAATGTCTGATTTTTATCTTGAAGAAATAATATACTCTCTCTCTCTCTGACTGGTTTTCCCCTTGAAGGTGTTGGTCAAAACTTGGAAAAATCTACAAATTGGAGGTGTTCGTGAAACACAGCTACACTAATTAGATTCAAGGAAAGTGGGGAATCCGCTTTTTGTCTCGTCCCTTAATGGTTCAACAAACATGTGGTGACCAAAATCTTGACATATTGACAAAATTATAGAATTAAACACTTTACATTGTGGAGTGATTATGACACCCACGAACAATTATTACAACATGGAGTATTATCGAGACCCACGACCTTAATATAGTGTATGAATTCCCAATTAGCTTATTTTCCAAATCTCTCATTTTTAAGCTACCCTTTAAGAAGAAAAAAAACCCAGTTATCTGTTTATAGGTACGAATGCCACTTTTTCTTTTCTTTTGTTAACAATCAAAATATGAATTATGTCACTTGATTTAGAATTTTTAGAGTTAGTTAGAAACTTGCAATGGCTATTAGAAATAAGAACATATACTAACAAGAATAGAAAGCACATTAATGCATCATCATGCATATCATTAGAACTACTCTGTTAAACACTATTTTTCCTGAAACAAACTGAGGAGGTGTTTGTATCACCCTCATTGAATACAAAAGACTAGATATCAAATAACATAATGTCTACATCTCAGTTCAAACATGCCCTGTACATATTATATACAATCATGATGGAAATGAAGTATCGTGTTCCAACCAAATCATATATTTATCATACATAACTAGATCCATTTTTGGATGATGATAGCAATTAAACATCAAAACAAATAACCAAATAACATTTTATTTCTAAATGACGCTTACAAAAAACAAAATATCATAAAACAAGTATCAAACCCAACAAATTTAAGTCACAAATAACATTGACGAACTTTGCAATACGAATAAAAAATCTACTAATCGTGAACTTCTCAATACAAATAAAATATCTACTAGTCACGAACTTCTCAATACAAATAAAAGAATCTATCGGTACGCTTTGGACAACTCTACAAGAAGACAACCAAAATAATGACCATTCCATTATAGCCCCGCCATTATAATCAATGTGCATTCATTTATATTACAAACATCCCTGTTATCACATATATAGTAGCTAGGCTACCATATTCTATTTTTCAGACACAGTATTTTTTTCAACTAGATCTCTTACATATGAGATGCTGAGATGAGCAGTTTTGCCAGATCATTATTGTATTTGTGGACTATTGTACTCTCCCATGTCAAGACTAAGTATCAAGAAACTCAGATTTGAGGACCGATGTAGCCATTTAGTCATTACAGAGCAGTTATTGATGCCCAGATGTATATCAGTGCTTTCTCATTGGACAGATGATGTTTCAGATGGATTATATGCATGATTATGACTCTGCTTTTTATATTGTGTTATGGTTATCATTGCTCTTATACTCATTTGTGTGACATGTATTAACATGTCGTGTCATGATCTGGCGGTCATAATTATCTGGACTTGGATGTATTTGTATTTATGTGTTGATGTCCCTACTCTCACTTTGAAGTTCCTGATCTATACTCATTGGTTTTACCCTCCTTAGGGAGAATACAGGTAGTCATTCCCACCATTGTTTTGGCTTGCTAGTGTTGGCTTCATCATTCGTTGTCTCCACCCATCCATTACCTTCCAGTTTAGTTTTCATCCCGACTGACTTCTTGACATATGGCATGGAGAACCTTTTCCCCTGCTAGAACCTTTGTTTGACAAGCTTCCCTGTTTATATTATGTCTCGACTTTGAGTTGGTGACAAAACTTGCCTTTGGTGAGTTGGATTGTATGCCTAAATCATTTTGGTCGGTTGTCCCGATGTTTGGCACTGTGCAGAACTCCCCCTGGTCACTTCAAATGTTGTTGGCTAAAACTGAAAGCTCATGTACTACTTATATTGGAAATATTATATATGCGCTCCTGGAAAATGAAAATGCTAAAACTGTGTTTCTTAGCATATGTAAAGAGGGAAAGAGCAATGAAATGCTAAAATACCCCTTGAAGGGTATAAGAAAACGTCCAAATAAGCAATGGTTAAAAATATGTTATATCCAAATATTGCTGACCTTATAAAATAAATATGTCCCGGATGAAAGCTGCGATTAGCTATGCTTTTAAGCACTGGTGAAGTCCCAAAGGGTCATATAGGCCAAAAAGGCCATGGAAATAAAATTGATGATCCTAATAAAAATGGATCAAGCTTGATGTAGTCATGATTCCTAAGTTGAATAAACACTCTCTAAACAACTCAACCATTTGTGAGGCACTGACATTCCCTGTGTCGTTGTTTGTCCGGTATTGGTTATAGTGAGTATTCCCCTTCCATATCCAAAGTGTCATGATGTTAAGTAGGAAGTCATCCTTTGCCCTAGCCTGGTGAATTTCATCCTTCACCCTTCACTAGCAAATTGACTACAACTATGAAGTGAGTATAGTCCTGAAAGTCTAGTCTGAGTAATAATAAATAAAGCCTTATATATGTATTTGGTTGATGCACCGCCAGTGAAATGAATGCTACTTGTTGTGATTGTTGCTTAAATGATTTGTAGAGCATGTCTTTAGCCTTATAGCACTTGCAACAGATGGATGATAGTCTGAGTTATATTATTGGTATCTGATCATTTACAGATGGTTATATTGTTTATTGGATATGGTTGATGATCAGGTAGAGACCTGAGAGGGGTATGAGTATATACCCTAGATTGATTTGGACTCTCTGAGTCTAATGAGACAGTTTATTTTCAGTTCCAGGAACTTGCAGAAATGATCAGGCTCATTTTACCTTTCTGATGCAGTTTTGTTTCACAGGATGATGTGTCTGAGCAAGGAGATGTTTTATTTGGATCTCCTAGGGCGTTGTATAGACATAGGGGGTGCAACCACTTGTTTGTACCATAGTACTCCCATCCCAGAGAGCCTGGTGGGCTCAATTTGACAACGCAGGCAACTTAGGAGGCTGTTTTGGCAGTTTCACGTTTCCCAAGGGAGATTAAAAAATGATTAAATGGGTATTGAAGAAATCGATTTAAGCTACTGAGGCAAGGAAATGACATGGGATGAGTCATGATGATGAGAGTAATGTCCTCCACACTTTCTCCAGCAGTTGAAGCACCTGATTGGGCCCACACCTATTTTTGGGCATTTTTATATTATTTTCTGGAGCTTTTGGGAGGCTCATGATTTCCTCAAGGAGGCACAAAGTCAAAGAATTAAAATGTTATATTATTTTATTGTGCCATGCAGCACCCATAGTGAGTTATAGTTAAAACTCCATGGACCCAGCATGTGCTTCATTTATTTCTTGTTGAGTGGGGTACCCTCTTTATGGGTGATTTAGTCCACTTTGGTACTTTATGGTTATATTGATCCATGTATTGTATGTTGAGCTCATCATTACCATTGATTAGAATATTTTATCTTTTAATCCTAGCCACTCGTTTTGAAGGTGGTTAGGATTCGATTATGGTTGTGGTTCTCTCATTTCTATTTAAAGGAGAGAGCTTCTCATTTGTAAGGGGTCTTTGGCTCTTGGATCTAAATAATAGAAAGATTTTTCTGTGGATATTTTTTGGATCTAATTTGCATCTGATGTTCTCAAATGGTGATTTGATAGTCTTCTGCTTCCTAGCATTGTGGAAATTCATGTGAGCTCTATATTTTTCTGCTATCATTGTCTTGTCTATAGGAGGACGTTTTGGCTGGAGCGTTTTTGCAGGGGGACCTCAACTCGTTCGGTTATCTTCGTCTTGGATCAGGGGGTTTTCATTAGTTTTATTGTGATCTATGATTACTTTATTTTACTTTCCTATAGCATTTGGTTTCTTTATCTTGTCTTAGCAAATCTGATATTGTTGACGTTTGCTCATGCGGGGTAGGGGGCGCATTGGTGGCTTGGGGCTTACATCTATCATAGAAATCACTTGGATCTTCCAGAATTGATCGGGATAGGAAGGATCATCACTGTTAAGACTTCTACAAGCATTTCCACATACGATCCAACAGTTAATTCTCTTCTCTTTTACAGATCTGAATCCATTGTACCTATTTTCCTTCCATCTTTCTGAAAACCCTTAAAATACTAAAAAACCCTTAAAAAATACTAAATTTGAGAAACCGTCCGATCTTTGGCCAAACCATTGTTGGGTATCATAGATCGAGCCTCCCCTTCACTAAATCTACTGCAACGCTGGTCAAATTCCTACTGGTTTGACCTAGATCTGATTTTTAGCCTGGAAACTGCATAGCGCCCCCACTGAAAATTTGACTTGCTAGGGTTTTGACTTTTTCTAATTTATGACTTCATAAATTGATAGATTGGGTCTCACACAGTCTAAATCACCCCCAATGCTGAGCTAGTTCATGCCAGGTTTCCCTAGGTCTGAAAAACTGACTTTCAGTCTCCTAGCCCCCCTCATCAGATTTTGACTTTTCCAGATTTGATTTTTCTTGAAATTTTCTAATTTGGGTTTTGTAGACCGAGTCATCCTGATCTCATTTCCACTCCAATGCTGAGCTGATAGTCTCTTGGTGGCTCTGGATCTGCAGATCTGCCTCTCCAGACCCTAGCGCTAGCCCTCCTTCTACTGATTTTCCTGTAACCTGAGTCTTTCGAGCCAAATCCTTTTATGGGTCCATAGATCAGGACATATCCCAGGTGGGTTCACTGAAACGTTGTGTTGATACTGACTCCATTGCCCAATGCACGAAAGGCACTGATCTCCTATCTCTAGCGCTAGCCCTAAATTGACCTTAGTCCCATTCTCTTTGACAACATTCATTGATAACTCAAGTTACCTATCTTTCACTGAGTCTGTCTCCTTGGTACTAGACAGTCCCAACTCTGTCCTTGCTCACCCTGTTATAGTTAAGT
This sequence comes from Pseudotsuga menziesii, assembly GCA_001517045.1. Classification (NCBI taxonomy): domain Eukaryota; kingdom Viridiplantae; phylum Streptophyta; class Pinopsida; order Pinales; family Pinaceae; genus Pseudotsuga; species Pseudotsuga menziesii. The sequence continues at coordinate 115,515 of LPNX010478151.1, read as the reverse complement.
TTCCCAAGACAGTGGTCCTCTCCATCAGTTGCTAGTACCTAAACCTTAGAGCTAGGGTTTCCATTTACCTTACACCTTACGTACCTCAAAGCCACATTTGATCTGTTCTGGTGTCTAGGTCTGATCTCTCCTGTCGAGAGTAGATTCGAGTCTCCCCCGTTGTTGTCTTGGACTTGGACAACATAAAGTGAAAGCTGCCTTGATTGGCATGACAACCATCCATTTGGGAGTCTAGGCAGTCTTGGTTCCACCCCTTAATTGCTTGCCCCTCTGCCATCCATCCCGAATCCACCTCACACAGGCAACTACAAGGTTGGTGATAACATTTTGGCGCCGTTGCCGAGGAGGTAGAGGCCTACTCTGGTTCGACATTTTTACAATGGCATATCTTTTATTGGTGAATTACTTGTGTGGTTCACCTGCCGACTCCACCCTGCGACTCCATTAAGGACTGTGCCCAACATATTAATCTTAAGTTCTTAGAGCATACCATAAATCATAATGAATTCAGATGTATTTCTGAGGCACATGAAGGAATTAACCAAAAACATGATTGAAAATACAAGACAAATAAACGAAAGGGATAGATTGAGGTCAAACTACGGGTATGAGGATGATCTCGAGCATGACTATGGGTATGAATCTAGTTATCACAATCTTTATGATACCCACCAACTTCCTTACCCATGCAATAGAGATTTCCCAACCATCCTGAGTGAACCTATAAGTCGACATGAACCTAGAAGTCAGCCTTTGACAAATGGTCTCCTTTTGACTTTTCTGAAATACCAGGAGCACCTCATCCTATGCCAAACGATTACACTAGGAGGTTGCCCCAATTTAGTGGAAATAATTATATATCTATTGAAAGTCATTTGGACATTCTCTGGGATTACATGGAATCTAGAGGTGCAGACAATGAAGATGTTTATATGCTAACCTTAGGAGAATCCTTGCAAGGGGATGTTCAACTATGGTTTGATCATTTAGCACCAGGATCCGTCACTAGGTATGACATGTTCACATATTTGTTAATTGATAGTTGGAGTAGGAACACTGATAAAATTATAGAGTGTCAGTCTAGCAATGATTGTGCAGTTGATAATCAATATATCGACAATGTGCTTTCTCAATTGGACCATTCCTCTCCTGATATGTTCCAAATTATGAGCATGCTTGCAATCCATAAGAATGTTACAGAGTACTTCGAGAATAATGTTTCAAAACCTCATGTGTGTCAATCAAATCATACGAGATACTCTACTATTATTACCTAAAGCAGTCACAGAGCAAATCCTGGATTTGATCCGTGGAAGAGAACCTAATCACCATCAAGAAGCATCCATAGTTGAGCCTTCCATTTGTGAGTCCATTAAAGAGACTTTAGAAGAGGAACTCCATAGTCATTGCCTAATTGACGATAATTTGAGTCAATATGCAAGCCTATCCAAATCTGGATTCAGACCTTGATTATATCACTAGAGAAGAAGAAAAGGTTGAAATTAATAAAACTTTCGTTGAAGAGCAATCTTGTGGTCACATTGTGATTGAAGAGCATGCCTGTATGAGTGATAAGAAAATTGAAACCGAACTTATTGATGTTTTTCCCTATCTAGAGGTTAAAGAAGAACAATCACGTGATGACACGGTTATAAGTGAACTTGATCAAGAGCATTGCAATGAGGAGCATTGTCCTGACAGTATCAATAGAATTCTTCATCCAATCCTTAATCAGAATATGTTGGTTCAATGTGTGGATACTGACCTTGTTTCGAATTTTGAAATCACTCCTGGAATTGATTTAAATGCTTTTTTCTCTCATCAAATTCTGAGATCAATTATTCCAAGTCTGGGAGAAAATTTTCAATCCGCCCTCCCATCCCAACTCCTCAAATATTCTTGTATGGGTTTGTCTTTTAATCAAGTGGTTAGTTTCGAAATTTTGAATCAAGAGTTTAAGCATTATCACGTAATTGGGGAAAAGGCACTTCATGTCTCTTCTCAGTCATCCGTAATGAATGAATTTTTTCAATTTGTAAATCTGTATTATGGATGGTTGGAGAAGCTGTATAAAGATCAATTTCATCTTTTCTCCATTTTTAAGCAACAAATGAGCTTGATCTCATTCATAGTTTCATCACATTACAACTTGTCCCCGTTTGATTCTCCTGGAGTGAATAGAATTGAATTTCCTAGTAGGATAGAGGAGAAAGCAAAGTGTTGTTTGGAGTGGCCGAGTCATGAATCATATTGTCTTCCTCCATCAAGAACGAACTTGCATTCCTTTTATGACCCTATCAGCATCTTGATGGATGAGTTTTTAGAAATTCAATCTCATCCCTGGCATGATTTCATTTCTCTTGATCCATATCCTTCTTTGATTTTCAAGCAACAAGTTACAATGGCTTCAATTTTCATTTACATTACTTACAAGCGATTTTTCGTTTCTCATATCATTAACAGTAAAGAAAGCTCAATACATTTGTTCAGCAAGTGGTTGCATTGGATTTATGATTTTACCTAACACTTGTCTAAATTGGTTGGAGTAGGGTACGTAGGATTTGAATAAGCTTTCCCAACAGTAGTGTAGAGTCTTGCATTTTTTCCTGAGGCTCCCCTTTTGAAGCTCTTAGTATAGTTTTGATTTCTGTTATCCTGCACAATAAAAAAAATCAAATTTTTCTTGAAAGTTATGGTTATAGATCATATTTACTTTTGGCTTTTTTTTCATGCATCATTATTTTCAGTATTTTATATATTATCCACATATTCGTTCTAACGACCGGTCTGTGAGTTTGGTATAGCTTTGGACATGTTGCAAGTAGTCAGTGACATTTTGGTAGCAGTTGCAGCCCTGGACGGATTGATCGAGGATGCGAGAAGCATAGTGCGAGGACCAGAGATTCTGAGGTTCTCAAGCGCTCTTTTCAGCAGAGCACTTGTCCCAGCCGGAGCCAGATGTTATCACATATATAGTAGCTAGGCTACCATATTCTATTTTTCAATCACAGTACTTTTTTCAGCCAGATCTCTTACATATGAGATGCTGGGATGAGCAGTTTTGCCAGATCATTATTGTATTTGTGGACTATTGTACTCTCCTATGTCAAGACTGAGTCTCAGGAAACTCAGATTTGGGGACCGATGTAGCCATTTAGTCATTACAGAGCAGTTATTGATGCCCAGATGTATATTAGTGCTTTTTCATTGGACAGATGATGTTTCAAATGGATTATATGTATGATTATGACTCAGCTTTGTATATTGTGTTATGGTTATCATTGCTCTTATACTCATTTTTGTGACATGTATTAACATGTCGTGTCATGATCTGGCGGTCATAATTATATGGACTTGGATGTATTTGTATTTATGTATTGATGTCCCTACTCTCACTTTGAAGTTCCTGATCTATACTCATTGGTTTTACCCTCCTTAGGGAGAATACATGTAGTCATTCCCACCATTGTTTTGGCTTGCTAGTGTTTGCTTCATCATTCATTGTCTCCACCCATCCATTACCTTCCAGTTTAGTTTTCAGCCCAATTGACTTCTTAACTTATGGCATGGGGGACCTTTACTCGCACTAGAACCTTTGTTGGACAAGCTTCCTTGTTTATATTATGTCTCGGCTCTGAGTTGGTGACAAAACTTGCCTTTGGTGAGTTGGATTGTATGCCTAAATCATTCTGGTCGGTTGTCTCGATGTTTGGCACTGTGCAGAACTCCCCCTGGTCACTTCAGATGTTGTTGGCTAAAACTGAAACCTCATGTACTACTTATACTGGAAATATTATATATGCGCCCATGGAAAATGAAAATGCTAAAACTATGTTTCTTAACATATGTAAAGAGGGCAAGAGCAATGAAATGCTAAAATACCCCTTGAAGGGTATAAGAAAAGGTCAAAAAAAGCAACGGTTAAAAATATGTTATATCCAAATATTGTTGACCTTATAAAATAAATATGCCCCGGATGAAAGCTGCGATTAGTTGTGCTTTTAAGCACTAGTGAAGTCCCAAAGGGTCATATAGGCCAAAAAGGCCATGGAAATAAAATTGATGATCCTAATAAAAATGGATCAAGCTTGATGTAGTCATGATGCCTAAGTTGAATAAACACTCTCTAAAAAACTCAACCATTTGTGAGGCACTGCCATTCTCTATGTCGTTGTTTGTCCGGCATTGGTTATAGTGAGTATTCCCCTTCCATATCCAAAGTGTCATGATGTTAAGTAAGAATTCATCCTTTGCCCTAGCCTGGTGAATTTCATCGTTCACCCTTCACTAGCAAATTGACTACAACTATGAAGTGAGTATAGTCCTGAAAGTCTAGTCCGAGTAATAATAAATAAAGCCTTATATATGTATTTGGTTGATGCACCACTAGTGAAATGAATGCTACTTGTTGTGATTGTTACTTAAATGATTTGTAGAGCATGTCTTAGCCTTATAGAAGTTGCAGCAGATGGATAATAGTCTGAGTTATATTATTGGTATCTGGTCATTTACAAATGGTTATATTGTCTATTGGATATGGTTGATGAACAGGTAGAGACCTGAGAGGGGTATGAGTATACACCTTAGATTGATTTGGACTCTTTGAGTCTAATAAGACAGTTTATTTTCAGTTCTAGGCACTTGCAGAAATGATCAAGCTCATTTTACCTTTCTGATGCAGTTTTGTTTCACAAGATGATGTGTCTGAGCAGGGAGATGTTTTATTTGGATCTCCTAGGGAGTTGGATGGACATAACAGGTGCAACCACTTGTTTGTACCATAGTACCCCCATCCCATAGAGCCTAGTGGGCTCAGTTTGACAACGCAGGCACCCTAGGAGGCTGTTTTGGCAAGTTCACGTTTCTCGAAGTAGATTAAAAAATGATTAAATGGCTATTGAAGAAATCGATTTGGGCTATTGAGGCAAGGAAATGACATGGGATGAGTCATGATGATGAGAGTAATGTCCTCCACACCTCCAGCAGTTGCAGCACCTGATTGGGCCCACACCTATTTTTGGGCATTTTTATATTATTTTCTGGAGCTTTTGGGAGGCTCACGATTTCCTCGAGGCACAAAGTCAAAGAATTAAAATGTTATATTATTTTATTGTGCCATGCAGCACCCATAGTGAGTTAGTTAAAACTCCATGGACCCACCATGTGCTTCATTTATTTCTTGTTGAGTGGGGTACCCTCTTTATGGGTGATTTAGTCCACTTTGGTACTTTATGGTTATATTGATCCATGTATTGTATGTTGAGCTCATCATTACCATTGATTAGAATATTTTATCTTTTAATCCTAGCCACTCGTTTTGAAAGTGGTTAGGATTCGATTATGGTTGTGGTTCTCTCATTTCTATTTAAAGGAGAGAGCTTCTCATTTGTAAGGGGTCTTTGGCTCTTGGATCTAAATAATAGAAAGATTTTTCTGTGGATATTTTTTGGATCTAATTTGCATCTGATGTTCTCAAATGGTGATTTGATAGTCTTCTGCTTCCTAGCATTGTGGAAATTCATGTGAGCTCTATATTTTTATGCTATCATTGTCTTGTCTATAGGAGGACGTTTTGGCTGGAGCGTTTTTGCAGGGGGACCTCAACTCGTTTGGTTATCTTCGTCTTGGATCAGGGGGTTTTCATTAGTTTTATTGTGATCTATGATTACTTCATTTTACTTTCCTATAGCATTTGGTTTCTTTATCTTGTCTTAGCAAATCTGATATTGTTGACGTTTGCTCATGCGGGGTAGGGGGCGCATTGGTGGCTTGGGGCTTACATCTATCATAGAAATCACTTGGATCTTCCAGAATTGATCGGGATAGCAAGGATCATCACTGTTAAGACTTCTACAAGCATTTCCACATACAATCCAACAGTTAATTCTCTTCTCTTTTACAGATCTGAATCCATTGTACCTATTTTCCTTCCATCTTTTTGAAAACCCTTAAAATACTAAAAAACCATGAAAAAAATACTAAATTCGGGAACCGTCCGATCTTTGGCTAAACCACTACTGGGTTTCATTGATCGGGCCTCCCCTTCACTGAATCTACAGCAACGCTGGTCAAATTCCTACTGGTTTGACCTAGATCTGATTTTTAGCCTGAAAACTGCATAGCGCCCCCACTGAAAATTTAACCTGCTAGGGTTTTGACTTTTTCTAATTTCTGACTTCATAGACTAATAGATCAGGTCTCACACAGGCCAAATCATCCCCAACGCTGAGCTAGTTCATGTCAGGTTTCCCTAGATCTAAAAAACTGACTTTTAGCCTTGTTATCACACATATAGTAGCCAGGCTACCATATTCTATTTTTCAGACGCAGTACATTTTTCAGCTAGATCTCTTATATACGAGATGCTGAGATGAGCATTTTTTATGGATGCTGAGATGATGAGATGAGCATTTATATCATTACAGAGCAGTCATTGATGCCCAGTTTTATATCAGTTCTTTCTCATTGGATAGATGGTGTCTCAGATGGATTATATTGCATGATTATGACTCATCATTTTATATTGTGTGATGGTTATTATTGCTCTTATACTGATTTTTGTGACATGTATTGACTTGTGGTATCATGATCTGGCAGTCATAATTATATGGACTTGGTTGTATCTTGTACTATGTATTGATGTCTTTACTTAGACTTGGAAGTTCTTGATCTATACTCATTGGTTTTACCCTCTTTAGAGAGAATAGAGGTAGTCATTCCCACCATTATTTTGGCTTGCTAGTGTTGGCTCTATCATTTATTGTCTTCACCCATCCATTAGCTTCCAGTTTAGTTTTCAACCCGACTGACTTCTTGACTTATGGCATGGAGGATCTTTCTCCCCGCTAGAACTTTTGTTGGACAAGCCTCCCTGTTTATATTGTGTCTCCGCTCTGAGTTGGTGACAAAACATGCCTTTGGTAGGTTGGATTGTATGCCTAAATCATTCTGGTCGATTGTCTCGATGTTTGGCACTGTGCAGAACTCCCCCTAGTCACTTGAGATGTTGTTGGCTAAAACTGAAAGCTCATGTACTACCTGTATTGAAAATATTGAATATGCGCCCATGGAAAATGAAAATTATAAAACTGTGTTTCTTAACATATGTAAAGAGGGCAAGAGCAATGAAATGCTAAAATACTCCTTGAAGAGTATAAGAAAAGGTCCAAAAAAAATGGTTAAAAATATGCTATATCCAAATATTGCTGACCTTATAAAAATAAATATGTCCTGGATGAAAGCTGCAATTAGTTGTGCTTTTAAGCACTGGTGAAGTCCCAAAGGGTCATATAGGCCAAAAATGCCATGGAATAAAATAATGATCATAATGAACTTGGATCAAGCTTGATGTAGTCGTGATGCCTAAGTTGAATAAGCACTCTCTAAACAACTCACCCATTTGTGAGGCACTACCATTCCTTGTGTTGTTGTTTCTTCGACATTGGTTATAGTGAGTATTCCCTTTCCATATCCGAAGTGTCATGATGTTGAGTAGGAAGTCATCATTTGCCTTAAGCCTTGTAAATTTCATCCTTCACCCTTCACTAGCAAAATGACTACAGCTATGAAGTGAGTGTAGTCTTGAAAGTCTAAGTCTGAGTAATAATAAATAAAGCCTTATATATGTATTGGTTGATGTACCGCCAGTGAAGTGAGTGCTACTTGTTGTGATTGTTACTTGAATGAGTTGTAGAGCATGTCTTAGTTTTTTACACTTGCAGCAGATGGATGCAGTCTGAGTTATTATGGGTGTCTGATCAGTTATAGATGGTTATATTGTTTATTGGATATGATTGATGATCAGATAGAGACCTGTGAGGGGTATGAGTATACACCTTAGATGGATTTGGACTCTCTGAGTCTAATGAGACAGTTTATTTGTAGTTCCAGGCACTTGCAGATATGATCAGGCTCATTTTGCCTTTCTGATGCAGTTTTTCTTCACAGGTTGATATGTTTGAGCAGGGAGATGTTTTAGTTGGATCTCCTAGGGCGTTGTATGGGCATAGGGGGTGCAGCCACTTGTTTGTAGCATAGTACCCCCATCCCCGAGAGCCTGGTGGGCTCAGTTTGACAACGCAGGCACCCTAGGAAGTTGTTTTGGCAAGATCACGTTTCCTGAGGCAGATTAAAATTGATTAAATGGCCATTGAAGAAATCAATTTGGGCTACTGAGGTAAAGAAATGGCATGGGATGAGTCACAATTATGAGAGTGATGTCCTCCACACCTTCTCTAGCAGTTGCAGCACCTGATTGGGCCCACACCTATTTTTGGGCATTTTTATATTATTTTCTGAAGCTTTTGGGAAGTTCACGATTTCCTCAAGGAGGCACAAAGTCAAAGAATTAAATTATTACATTGTTTTATTATGCCATGGGGACACCCAAAGGGAGTTAGTCAAACACTCCTTGGACCCACCATGTGCTTCATTTATTTATTGTTAAGTGGGTTACCTTTTTATGGGTGGTTTAGTCCACTTTGGTAAATTATGGTCATATTGATCCATGTGTTGTATGTTGAGCTCATCTCAACCATTGATTAGAACATTTCATCTTTTAATCTTAGCCACTAGTTTTGAAAGTGGTTAAGATTCGGTTATGATTGAGGTTCTCTCGTTTCTATTTAAAAAAAAGAGCTTCTCATTTGTAAAGGGTCTTTGGCTCTTGGATCTGAATAATAGAAAGATTTTTCTGTGGATATTTTCTGGATTTGCTTTGCATCTGATGTTCTCAAATGGTGATTGGATAGTCTTCTGCTTCCTAGCATTGTGGAAATTCTTGTGAGATCTATATTTTTCTGCTATCATTGTTTTGCCTACAGGAGGGCGTTTTGGTTGGAGCATTTTTGCGGGGGGACCTCAACTCGCTCGGTTTCTTCGTCTTGGATCAGGGGGTTTTCATTAGTTTCATTGTGATTTATGATGACTTCGTTTTACTTTCTTGTAGCATTTGGTTTCTTTATCTTGTATTGCCAAATCTGATATTGTTGACGTTTGCTCATGCAGGATAGGGGGCGCATTGGTGGCTTGTGGCTTACATTCTTCATAGATTTCACTTGCATCTTCCAGAATTGATCGTGATAGCAAGTATCATCACTGTTAAAGAATTATACAAGCATTTCCAGGTAAGATCTAATAGGTAAGTCTCTTCTCTTTAGATCTTAATCCATTGTACCTTGCTTTACTTCAAATTTTCTGAAAACTCCTAAAAAACTAAAAACCCTAAAAAGCAATAAATCTGGAATCGTCCGATCTTTGGCCAAACCACTTCTGGGTTTCATAGATTGAGCCTCCCCTTCACTAAATCTACTCCAACGCTGGTCAAAATCCTGCTGGTTTGACCTAGATCTAATTTTTAGCTAGAAAACTGCATAAACCCCCACTGAAAATTTGACCTGCTAGGGTTTTGACTTCCTCTGATTTCTAACTTCACAGATGGATAAATCGGGTCCCACACAGTCCAAATCACCCTCAACGCTGTCCAAATTCTTGGCATTTTGACCTAGATCTGAGTTTTTGATTGAAACAACCCTAGCGCCCTCACTGAAAACTGGACTTTTCCGGAATTGACTTTTTCTGAAATCTGACAAGCTAGGCTGATAGATCAGGGCTTGAGAATTCCAGAACACCCCCAACGCTAAGCTAGCTCCTTCCATGTTGCCCTAGATCTGAAAAACTGGTTTTCACCCCCCTAGCCCCCCTCATCAGATTTTGAATTTTCCAGATCTGATCTTTACTGAAATTTTCTGACTTGGGTTTGTAGATCAGGCTACCCTGACCTCATTTCTCCTTCAACGCTGAGTTGTTAGCCTCCTAGTGACCGTAGAACTACAGATCTGCTTCTCCAATCCCTAGCGCTAGCCCTACATTAAGATGGTTTCCCTGTAATCTGAATTTTTCGGGCTAGATCCTTTCTGGGTCCATAGATCAAGGTATATCCCAAGTGGGTTCACTGAAACATTGGGTTGATGCCGACTCCATTGCCCAATGCACATAAGGCACTGATCTCCTAGCTAGCGCTAGCCCTAACTTGACCTCGCTCCCATTCCCTTTGCCAACATTCATTCACAACTCAAGTTACCTATCTTTCATTGAGTCTGTCTCCTTGACACTAGACAGTCCCAACTCTGTCCTTGCTTACCTTGTCACAGTTACGTTTCCCAAGACAGTGGTCATCTACATCAGTTGTTAGTACCTAAACCCTAGAGCTAGGGTTTTCATTTACCTTGCACCTTACATACCTTAAAGCCCCATTTGATTTGTTCTGGTGTCTAGGTTTGATCTCTCCTGTCGAGAGCAGATCCGGGTCTCCCCCATTGTTGTCTTGGGCTAGGATAACATAAAGTGAAGGCTACCTTAATTAGCGTGAGAACCATCCATTTGGGAGTCTAGGCAGTCGTGGTTCAACCCTTAGTTGCTTTCCCCTCTACCATCCATCATGGATCCCCCTCACACAGGCAACTACAAGAGAGGTGATAACAAGCCTCCTAGACCCCCTCATCAGATTTTGACTTTTTCAGATCTGTTTTTTCTTGAAATTTTTTTATTTGGGTTTGTAGATCGAGTCATCCTGATCTCATTTCCACTCCAACGTTGATTTGATAGTCTCCTGGTGGATCTGGATCTGCAAATCTGCCTCTCCAAACCCTAGCGCTAGCCCTCCTTCTGCTGATTTTCCTGTAACCTGAGTCTTTCGAGCCAAATCCTTTTCTGGGTCCATAGATTAGGACATATCTCAGGTGGGTTCATTGAAACATTGTGTTGATACTGACTCCATTGCCCAATGCACGAAAGGCACTGATCTCCTATCTCTAGCGCTAGCCCTAAATTGACCCTACTCCCATTCTCTTTGCCAACATTCATTGATAACTCAAGTTACCTATCTTTCACTGAGTCTGTCTCCTTGGTACTAGACAGTCCCAACTCCGTCCTTGCTCACCCTGTCACACTTACGTTTCCCAAGACAGTGGTCATCTCCATCAGTTGCTAGTACCTAAACCCTAGAGCTAGGGTTTCCATTTACCTTACACCTTGCGTACCTCAAAGCGACATTTGATCTGTTCTGGTGTTTAGGTCTGATCTCTCCTGTCGGGAGTAGATCCGGGTCTCCCCCATTGTTGTCTTGGACTTAGACAACATAAAGTGAAAGTTTCCTTGATTGGCGTGACAACCATCCATTTGGTACTCTAGGCAGTCTTGGTTCCACCCCTTAATTGCTTGCCCCTCTACCATCCATCCTGGATCCACCTCACACAGGCAACTACAAGGTTGGTGATAACAATCCCAAACATCAACAATAACAAACATAAAATATGAACATATATACTCTCATTAACTCCTTAGATCCAATAATACTTGCAAAGCAAGATCCTAATAAAAACACATTTTAAACAACTGGGTCAAATTCAGTTTGAATATATAAAAACCATGTGGCCTTTCTCCATCAAGAGTAGCATCTAATAACAATTTCACATAAGGCGTAAAATAAATCATATCTTTTGAGCTCTATAACAATTTCACATAACCAATACTTCTAGGATAGAATAAAACCCTAATAACACTGAATGAGCCCTAAGAATCAAGAGTGCCCTAGAATTCAACAGGCCTCGAAAAGCATCCATCATAAAAAGCATGATTAAAGGTAAATTTACAATATAATAATCTATTGTTATTGTGGATAAAAAGCATAAAAAGTTTGATAAAAAAACATACCATGTTAATTATTGGATGAAAAGTGTGATGTGAGTTTTTATTCTCCCATAAATTGCATGTACGACATGCCCCTTCAAGACTTGAGCTTTTGACAATGGAAATGTTATGCGAAGATTAAAATGTTGACAAAACTAAAAATGAAAAGTGGAATCGTATCAACCAAAACTTTCACCCTGCAAACGCAATCCGATGTGGGTGAACCATGAATCACTGTAGCCTTTATATATATAAAAAATAGGCCCTGATTTTCCATCCAATATTGTAAATCAAGGGTTGAAAGAAGGTTATATCACATGAAATTGACTAAAAATGTAGGCAAATGCCACCATATTCCTAAATTACAAGGCAAATGGAAAGAAAAATAACCCTTGGGAGCCTCCATTAATGAAAATTGGGGGCGAAAGAATGATTTCACTATATTTTCTCTAGAAATAGGGAGCGAAAGATAGATTGGAGGAAGATTTTGCTAGGGTGAAAAATAGTTTTTGTCATTTTCCTCATTAATATACGAGAGGCTATTCATTTTGGATTTATTTTTTCCCTAATAGATATTGGGCAAAAATATTTTAGCTAAAAAACCCCTTTCCATATAAGAAAACAACCCACTAAATTTGTGTACCCCCCTTAATATAGCCCATGGGCTATATAGCCCCTAAAATTTTCCATGACAAGCAATAAAGATTTGGGAGAAAAGGTTTACATATAAGTTATAACAACATTATCATAAGGATTTTCACCTTTAGGTAACAGTATAATCTCTTTTTCACTTCTCAAAGAAACCCATTAAAGATTTATAAGACTCGGATAAGAATCGGCAAATAGAACAAAAAAAACTCAAAATAAAGTAATTTTGTGCACAAAAAAATATACTAATGACAGTTCTAATCCATATAAGTTAAAAAACCACATTTTGTGCAGAAATTCATTGTATCATCTCATAAAAACTGATAATACAACATTTGACACTCCATATTTATATACGAAATAATGAACCGAAAGATGATTCCTTGAACAATTTCACAAATAGTACCAAGTTCAACTACATAATTCAAAACATAAGTAGAAAATCAAAATATACAATGTATTTAAGTCCAATATCAAGTCCTATGTATGACTATGAGAAGTAGAACACTTAGAATAGGGCCTAGAGGAGCTAGTGCCAACATCACTATTTCGAAGCAACAATTGTGATGCAGGAGTATTGGGTGTTTCCATTTCAGAAAATGGAAACACTAGAGGGATCCTTGGTCTCCTCATCAAGCCCAACTCAAATCATCAGCAGGAGATAAATATATAAATTAGGAGTGCATATAAATAAAATCGCATATAGTGCAATCCATATCTAACCCAAAATACATAAACAAAGAGACTCTAAATCACCTCTAGAGTCCAAAAAACGCCAAAACTTTATGCTACAACCAATAACTACATATCATCAAAAGCATTTCCTATATAGGGGATCCTAATCATTGTAGAAAACTGAGTTTTACTGCTTGCTGGTTTAAATGAACATTTGTGGTTTTCACTTCAGCCGGTTTTGCATAGGCTGGAAGTTACTTAAAAAATTTGCTGAACAATTTTAAACACACAGTAAAATACTAACAGGCTGAAAACAAATATGGACAGTCACACCATAAAAATAGACTCAGAGATTTTTGGCCAATGGCCCTGGAAAAACCCCCACGGGGAAAACCAGTCAGAGAGAGAGATATTATTATTTCTTCAAGATAAAAAATCAGACATTCATTTTTACAGTCAAAAAAATCCAACTTATCTCAACCCAGAAATTTGACCAGCAGACTGTCTCGGTTTCCGTGCTTTTGCTGCTTCGATTTCTGTGCAAACCTTCCCGGTAAATGTGCCAAAAATATCAGAAAAAATCTGCCCTCGAAAACTGTGCCAGCACTCTCAGAATCCGTACTGGACGGACAGCATTTAATGCTGCTGTACGACCTCGTTTTCTGTGCCAAAAACAGAATGCTGCCTCGAAAAATGTGCCTGTTATTCACCTTGAAAAAAGTGCAGAAAGGTACAGTCCGTACGGACCTCGATTTCTGTGTTGTACGGCCTGTGTACGGCCTCGAAATTCGTGCAGGGTACGGACTGTAATAAATGCAGTCCCCTTCTCGTTTTCTGTGCCCTGCTTGACCTCGATTTCAGTGCCCTTCAAACCTTGTTGTACGGCTGCCTGGAAAATCGTGCCCTTCTCCCTTTCTTCTCTCTCAGCTCACTCTCCTTCTCCTGAAAAATGAAAAGTGAATGTCTCTTTGCCTCCCTTAGCCTTTTTGTTTGACCTAAGTGAGTTTCTAATCCAACGGTGGAAAAGAGATCTAATCCAATGGATGAGAATCAATGAGAGTAAAAATCTCTTTTATTTAATTCACATAAATAAAATTACTCACTCACTTAAATTTATCAAAAAGTGACTTTATGTTTATAAAGTCTCATTAAGTGACATTTAATGTGAGGGTCACCTTTTTCCCTCTTAAAGTGACTTAGGCAAAATAAAGTCACCTAGGGAACATCTCCATAGGTACAAAAACTAACACTCCCTCTTACCGAGGAAGGTGTTCCGTACCACTCCCAACTTATCTCTGAAGAAGACAAACTTTCCCCTCCTCAAAGACTTCGTCAGGATATCTGCAACCTGCTCATCAGTGGATACATACTGAAGCTCAACTGCCCCTCTCTGAACGTAGTCTCGAATGAAATGGTATCTAATCTCTACGTGCTTTGACCTGTCATGGAACACTGGATTCTCAGAGAGCTGAATGCAACTCTGATTGTCATAGTAGATCACGGTAGGCCTAAGCTCCTGATCAAACAAATCTACCAAAAGCTTGCGAAGCCACAGTGCTTCACAAGTAACCTGACTGGCTACCATATACTCAGCCTCAACAGAACTCAATGCAACGGACTTCTGTTTCCGACTGAACCACGACACTGCTGCCGAGCCCAAACTGAAACAACAACCGGAAGTGCTCTTCCGATCCCGCACGCAACCTGCCCAGCCTGAATCAGTAAACCCAACCAAGCCAACTCCTTCCAAACCCCTGTAGTCCAGACCATAGTCCACTGTCCCTGCAAGATACCTCAATATGTGCTTTGCGGCTGTCCAGTGCACACTCCTAGGCTCAACCATGAACTGGCTAAGAGTGTTCACCGCAAAACACAAGTCTGGCCTAGTGTTGACCAGATACATCAACGACCCAATAAGCTGACGATATGTAGTGGGATCCACCAACTTGCCCTCGGAAGCATGGAGTTGCTTCCAGTTGGTGATCATAGGTGTACTCATAGGCCTGCAGTCCTCCATCCGAAATCTCTTCAGAATATCAGCTACATACTTTCCCTGTCCAAGGAAAATATGCCCAGGCTCCTGCCATACCTCCATCCCCAAATAATAGTGCATCAGTCCAATATCGGTCATCTCGTACTCCGATGCTAAGTCTCTCTTGCAATGTGCAATGAGACGCTCAGCACCTGTGATGAAAAGATCATCAACATACAACAGAAGAATGAGAGGGTCTCCCCCAACCACAATGAAGTAAAGGTTGGGATCAGCCTCACTCTTCTGAAATCCCATCGATGTCAGATAAGCATCAATCCTAAAGTACCAAGCTCTAGGAGCTTGCTTTAGTCCGTACAAGGCTTTCTTCAGCCTGCACACATGAGAATCTCTCCCATGAATCTCGAATCCCTGTGGCTACTCTAGATAAACCTCCTCCTGCAAAAGACCATTGAGAAATGCGGTCTTCACATCCATCTGGTGGATCTTCCAACCCATCTCTGCTGCTATAGAAATCACTGCCCTGATAGAAGAATATCGAGCAACTGGAGCAAAAGTCTCATCATAGTCGACTCCCTCAACCTGTGAGAACCCCCGCGCCACAAACCGAGCCTTGTACTTCTCCACACTGCCATCTACAGCATGCTTTACCTTGTAAAGCCATCTGGAAGTCACAACTGACTTCCCCTCCGGTCTCGGTACTATCTCCCAAGCATCATTCTTCATGATGGAATGGTACTCTTCCATCATGGCATCTCTCCATACCAGATGCTGGGAAGCCTCCTCAAATGTGGATGGCTTAGAGTCACGAAGGCATGCAACAAGAGCCATATCTCCTCTGTCCGGCACCACACCAAGCCTTTCTGGCTCCACTACTGACCTGATCCTCTCCTGGGGCCTACCAAATGCCTCAGCTTCCTTCAAGGTCTCCTGAAGCCACTTAGGCTTCCTCTTCCTTGAAGGCTGCTCCTCCTCATCTGATGAAGTCCCGGTACCAGAAGATCCAATACCCCGAGGACCAGTAACTGATGAACCTGTGCCTGCCGATCCTGTAATCTGAGGACTGAAACCTGTACCTGTCTCTGAACTTGTCCCTGAAGTGTTGGCCACCTGAATCACTGAACCTGTCGACACTGTGCCTGTACCCTGTGATCCAGTCCCTCCAAAAACCTGTGGACCTGTAAGCTGTATCAAAGAAGCCTGTACCAGCTGAGGTGTGGGAGCTGGTGTCTCCCCCTGCTCTAACTCTCTGGACTTCCTGAAGGCTCCCT